>OZ024821.1:0-5000 GCA_964016985.1 Anodontia alba
TGGGACTGCAGTAGAAATTTTTCATGGAAAATATCAAAGCAGACTGGTGTTTAGTATGTACAGCAATATTAGGATATGGGACTGTGGTAGAGATACATGATGGGAAATAACAAACCAGACTGCGGTTCAGTATGTACTGCAATATTAGGATATGAGACTGCGGTAGAAATTCTTCATGGAAAATATCAAAGCGGACTGCGGTTCAGTATGTACACCAATATTAGGATATCAGACTGGGGTAAAAATACTTGATGAAAAATATCAAAGCAGACTGCGGTTCACTGTGTACAGCAATATTAGTGTAGAGGACTGGTACTATGGGGACTGTGGTAGAGATACTTGAAGAAAAATATCTGACTGAGATAAGGTTCAGAATGTAGCAATATTAGAATAGTGGACTGGGGTAGAGATGCTTGATAGAAGACATCAAAGCGGACTGCAGTTGGGTATGTACAGCAATATTAGGATAGGGGACTGTGGTTGAAAAAATTCAAGGAAAATATCAAAGCCGTAGAAATAATTGAAGAAAAATATCAAAATGGACTGCAGTTCAGTATGTACAGCAATATTAGGATAGTGGACTGCGATAGAGATACTTGATGGAAAACATCAAAGCGGACTGCAATTGAGTATGTACAGCAATATTGATGGAAAATACCAAACTAAACTGCAGATCAGTATGTACAGCAATATTAGGATATGGGACTCCGGTAGAAACACTTGATGGAAAATATCAAAGCGGACTGCTGTTAAATAGCTACAGCAATATTAGGCTATGGGACTGCGGTAGAGATACTTGATGCTTAAACGGGCAGGCACGGGCTAAGATTGTAGACCCTGATCAGACGCCACAGAAAGCGGCGTCCGATGTAGACTTACTCCGGTAGAAACACTTGATGGAAAATATCAAAGCGGACTGCTGTTAAGTAGCTACAGCAATATTAGGCAACGGGACTGTAGTAGAGATACTTGATGCTTAAACAAGCAGGCACGAGCTACCAGTGTAGACACTGATCAGACGCTAAAGAAAGCGGCGTCCGATGTAGACTTAGTTTGCATGAAGTACAGATTTTTACTCCAAGTATTTAGACAGTCAAGCACGAGCTCACAGTGTAGACCCTGATCAGACGCCACAGAAAGCGGCGTCCGATGTAGACTTATTCCGGTAGAAACACTTGATGGAAAATATCTAAGCGGACTGCTGTTAAGTAGCTACAGCAATATTAGGCAATGCGACTGTGGTAGAGATACTTGATGCTTAAACAAGCAGGCACAAGATACCAGTGTAGACCCTGATCAGACGCTACAGAAAGCGGCGTCCGATGTAGACTTAAACTGTTTGCATGAAGTACAGATTTTTACTCCAAGTATTTAGACAGTCAAGCACGAGCTAACAGTATAGACCCTGATCAGACGCCACAGAACGCGACGTCCTAACTGGGCATACACTGTTTGAGTACCATATTTAATGTAAGTATTCAAAAAGGCAGACATAAGCTATTGGTGTAGCCCTGATCGAACGCCGCAGAAAAACTGCGTCTTATCTGGACTTACGCTGTTTGCATTAAGTACAGGATTCTAAAGTATTTGGGCAGGCGAGCATAAGCTAGCAATGTAGACCCTGATCAGAACTTGACCGAGCACCATATTTGTTCTATTCGCACAGCCAGGTGCGAGCTAACAGCGTGTACCCTGATCGGACTGTTGAGTACCATATTGTATGTAAGTATTCAAAAAGGCAGGCACAAGCTAACACTGTAGACCCTGATCAGATGCCGCAGAAAGCGGCGTCCGATGTAGACTTAAACTGTTTGCATGAAGTACAGATTTTTTACTTCAAGTATTTAGACAGTCAAGCACGAACTAAGAGTATAGACCCTGATCAGATGCAACAGAATGCGACGCCCCTAACTGGGCTTACACTGTTTGCAAAAAGTACATGTACATGATTTTTTTTCTCTAAGTATTTGGACAGGCAAACACTTGCTAACAGTGAAGACCCTGATCAGTGAAGACCGTCGACTGAGTACGATATATAATCTAAGAACAGGCAGTTGCGAGCTAACAGTGTTGACCCTGATTAGACGCTTTTTGTTCTATGTAAGTGGAAGGAAGGCATAAGCTAACAGTGTAGACACTGATCAGACGGTGACATAGTACGATATATACTCCAAGTATTCGGACTAGCAGCACGAGCTAACAGTGTAGACCTGTTCAGACGCCCTAGAGAAAAGGCGTCTTATCTGGACACGCTGTTTGCATTAAGTACAGGATTTTTATTCCAACTATGTGGGCAGGCGAGCACAAGCTATCAATGTAGACCCTGATCAGAAGCTGACCGAGTACCATATTTGTTCTAAGTATTCGGACAGCCAGGTGCGAGCTAACAGCGTATATCCTGATCGGACTCCTGTTGAGTACCGTATTTAATTTAAGTACTCAAACAGACAAGGCACGAGCGAACAGTGTAGACCTTGATCAGACGCCGTAAAAAGCGGCGTCCGATGTGGATTTAAACTGTTTGCATGAAGAACAGATTTTTTGCTCTAAGTATTTGGACAGGCAATCACGAGATAACAGTATAGACCCCGATCAGACGCCACAGGAAGTGACGTCTTAACTGTTTGCATAAAGTACATGAGTTTTACTCTAAGTATTTGGACAGGCAAGCACATGCTAACAGTGAAGACCATGATCAGACGTCGACTGAGTACGATATATCCTCTAAGGACAGGCAGTTGCGAGCTATCAGTGTTGAATCTGATAAGACTCCAACCGTGTACCCTATTTGCTCTAAGTAGGTGGAAGGAAGGCATAAGCTAACAGTGTAGACCCTGATCAGACGGTGACGGAGTACAATATAAGTATTCGGACTAGCAAGCACGAGCTAACAGTGTAGTTCTGAATAGACGTCGCGGAAAAACGGCGTCTTATTAGACTTACGCTGTTTGCATTAAGAACAGGATTTTTTCTCTAAGAATTTGGGCAGGCGAGCAGAAGCTAACAATGCAGACCCTGATCGGACATCAATTGAGTACGATATATACTCTAAGGATAGGCATATCAAGTTGACTGTGTTGATCCTGATCAACTGTGTAATTTATTTGCCTTAAGTAGGTGGACAGGCATGCATAAGCTAACAGTGTAGACCCTGATCAGACTTGCTGTCAGCGATGTCATCAGAAATACCGACAGCGATATAAATGGATAATATCTCTGACGTTGAAAATATGTATTTACTACGAATCAGTATACTTTCCCTTGCTAAGTGATCTCCCTTGATTAAAGTAGTTCCAAGTAGTGTAGACCCTGATCAGAGGCCGCAGAAAGCGGCATCCGATGTGGACTTAAACTGTTTGCATGAAGTACAGATTTCTTTTACTCCAAGTATTTGGACAGGCAAGCACGAGCTTACAGTATAGACCCTGATCAGACGCCATAGAAAGCGACGTCTGAACTGGACTTACACTGTTTGCATAAAGTATATGATGTTTACTCTAAGTATTTGGACAGGGTTAGGCTAGCAGTGAAGATCCTTATCAGACGTCGACTGAGTACGATATATCCTCTGAGGACAGGCAGTTGCGAGCTAACAGTGCTGACCCTGATAAGACTCCAGCCATGTACCCTATTTGCTCTAAGTAGATGGAAGGAAGGCATAAGCTAACAGTGTAGACACTGATCAGACGGTGACGGAGCACGATATATACTCTAAGTATTCGGACTGGCAAGCACGAGCTAACTGTGTTGTCCTAATCAGACGTCGCGAAAAAAAAGCGTCTTATCTGGACAGGCAAGCACATGCTAACAGTGAAGATCCTGATCAGACGTCGACTGAGTACGATATATCCTCTAAGAACAGGCAGTTGTGAGCTATTAGTGTTGATCCTGGTAAGACTCCAACCGTGTACCCTATTTGCTCTAAGTAGTTGGAAGGGTTAGGTGCATAAGCTAACAGTGTAGACCCTGATCAGACGGTGACGGAGTGCGATATATACTCTAAGTATTCGGACTGGCAAGCACGAGCTAACAGTGTAGTCCTGACCAGACGCCGCGGAAAAACGGCGTCTTATTGGACTTACGCTGTTTGCATTAAGTACAGGATTTTTACTCCAAGTATTTGGACAGGCAAGTACGAGCTAAGAGTATAGACCCTGATCAGACGTCACAGAAAGCGACGTCTTAACTGGACTTATACTGTTTGCATGAAGTACATGATTTTTACTCTAAGTATTTGGACAGGTAAGCACATGCTAACAGTGAAGATCCTGATCAGACGTCGACTGAGTTCGATATATATTCTAAGGAGTGGCAGTTGCGAGCTATCATTGTTGACCCTGATAAAACTCCGACCGTGTACCTTATTTGTTCTAAGTAGGTGGAAGGAAGGCATAAGCTAACAGTGTAGACCCTGATCAGACGGTGACGGAGTACGATATATACTCTTAGTATTCGGCCTGGCAAGCATAAGCTAACAGTGTAGTCCTGAACAGACGCCGTGATAAAACGGCCTCTTATCTGGACTTATGTTGTTTGCATTAAGTAGAGAATTTTTACTCTAAGAATTTGGGCAGGTGATCACAAGCTAACAATGTAGACCCTGATCAGACGCCACAGAAAGCGACGTCTTAACTGGACTTATACTGTTTGCATAAAGTACATGATTTTTACTCTAAGTATTTGGACAGGCAAGCACATGCTAACAGTGAAGATCCTGATCAGACGTCGACTGAGTTCGATATATATTCTAAGGAGTGGCAGTTGCGAGCTATCATTGTTGACCCTGATAAAACTCCGACAGTGTACCTTATTTGTTCTAAGTAGGTGGAAGGAAGGCATAAGCTAACAGTGTAGACCCTGATCAGACGGTGACGGAGTACGATATATATACTCTTAGTATTCGGTCTCGCAAGCATAAGTCCTGAACAGACGCCGCGATAAAACGGCCTCTTATCTGGACTTATGCTGTTTGCATTAAGTACCGGATTTTTTCTCTAAGA
>OZ024821.1:10000-42500 GCA_964016985.1 Anodontia alba
TGGGTTATTATACGGGGTTACGGAGAGTAATGGTTAAAGGGTTAACCTCTTTGACATAGTGGGTTACAATAGGTTAACGTTTTCCAAGGAAAAGTGTTACCGAAGGTTAGGTTTAGGTGTTAATATGGGGATTACGGTAAGTAAAGGTTTCAGGGTTAACATCTTACATTTGAACTTATCATACGGGGTTACGTTGAGGGTTAACCTTTTTGACAGACTGGGTTATCATACGAAGGTTTGATGAGTGATGGTTTAATGGTTAACGTCTTACACTTGGAGTTATCAGACCGGGTTACGATGAGTTAATGTTTAATGGGTAATCTCTTTGACAAAGTGGGATACGATGGGTTAACGTTTTTAAAGAAAACCATCGAGTGGGTTACCGAGAGTTACCGTAACAGAGTTAACGTTGTGGGTTACGGTAAGTATAATGTTAAAGGGTTAACTTCTTTGACAAACTGGATTGTCATACGGGGTTATGGTGTGTAAAGGTTTATGAGTTATCATCTCACATCAAGTGTTGTTTCAAGGGGTTATGGTAATTAGAAATTTAAAGGTAAACGTTGAGAAAAAGTTTAGTTGTTAACGTCTCACATCAGGAGTTATCAAAAGGGGTTATGGTGAGTAAAGGTTTAAAGGTTAACATGCTACACTTGGAGTTATTAGACGGGGTTTCCGTGAGTAATAGTTTAAGGGTCAACCTCTATGTCAAAGTGGGTTACCATGGTTTGCCGTTTTAAAGCAAAATCATACAGTGTGTTACCGAGAGTTATAGCCACAGGGTTAACTTTTGGGGTAAAGGTGAGTAAAGGTTAAAGGGTTAACCTATTTGACAGAATTGGTTATCATACGTGGGTTATGTCGAGTAAAGTTTAACATCTAACACATGGATTTATTATACGGGATTACCGTGAGTAAAGGTTTTAGGGTAAACGTCATTGACAAAATGGGTTATTATACGGGGTTACGGAGAGTAATGGTTTAAGAGTTAACCTCTTTGATATAGTGGGTTACAATAGGTTAACGTTTTACAAGGAAAAGTGTTACCGAAGGTTAGGTTTAGGTGTTAATATGGGGGTTACGGTAAGTAAAGGTTTCAGGGTTAACATCTTACATTTGAACTTATCATACGTGGTTACGTTGAGTAGTGGTTTAAGGGTTAACCTTTTTGACAGACTGGGTTGTCATGCGAAGTTTCGATGAGTAGTGGTTTAATGGTTAACGTCTTACACTTGGAGTTATCAGAACGGGTTACGATGAGTAAATGTTTAATGGGTAATCTCTTTGACAAAGTAGGATACAATGGGTTAAAGTTTTTAAAGAAAACAATCTAGTGGGTTACCGAGTGTTACGGTCACAGAGTTAACGTTGTGGGTTACGGTAAGTAAAATGTTAAAGGGTTAACTTCTTTGACAAACTGGATCGTCATACGGGGTTATGATGAGTAAAGGTTTAAGGGTTATCATCTCAAATCAAGTGTTGTTTCAAGGGGTTATGGTAATTTGAAATTTAAAGGTAAACGTTGAGTAAAAGTTGAGCTGTTAACGTCTCACATCAGGAGTTATCAAAAGGGGTTATGGTGAGTAAAGGTTTAAAGGTTAATATGTTACACTTGGAGTTATTAGACGGGGTTTTCGTGAGTTATAGTTTAAGGGTCAACCTCTATGTCAAAGTGGGTTACCATGGTTTGCCGTTTTAAAACAAAATCATCCAGTGTGTTACCGAGAGCTATCGCCACAGGGTTAACTTTTGGGGTAAAGGTGAGTAAAGGTTAAAGGGTTAACCTATTTGACAAAATGGGTTATCATACGTGGGTTATGTCGAGAAAAGTTTATCGTCTAACACATGGATTTATTATACGGGATTACCGTGAGTAAAGGTTTTAGGGTAAACGTCATTGACAAAATGGGTTATTATACGGGGTTACGGAGAGTAAAGGTTTAAGGGTTAACCTCTTTGACATAGTGGGTTACAATAGGTAAACGTTTTCCAAGGAAAAGTATGACCGAAGGTTAGGTTTAGGTGTTAATATGGGGGTTACGGTAAGTAAAGGTTTCAGGGTTAACATCTTACATTTGAACTTTTCATACGGGGTTACGTTGAGTAGTGGTTTAAGGGTTTACCTTTTTGACAGACTGGGTTATCATACGAAGGTTTGATGAGTGATGGTTTAATGGTTAACGTCTTACACTTGGAGTTATCAGAACTGGTTACGATGAGTAAATGTTTAATGGGTAATCTCTTTGACAAAGCGGGATACGATGGGTTAACGTTTTTAAAGAAAACCATCGAGTGGGTTACGGAGAGCTACCGTCACAGAGTTTACGTTGTGGGTTACGGTAAGTAAAATGTTAAAGGGTTAACTTCTTTGGCAAACTGGATTGTCATACGGGGTTATGGTGAGTAAAGGTTTAAGGGTTATCATCTCACATCAAGTGTTGTTTCAAGGGGTTATGGTAATTAGAGATTCAAAGGTAAACGTTGAGTAAAAGTTTAGTTGTTAACGTCTCACATCAGGAGTTATCAAAAGGGGTTATGGTGAGGAAAGGTTTAAAGGTTAACATGTTACACTTGGGGTTATTAGACGGGGTTACCGTGAGTAATAGTTTAAGGGTCAACCTCTTTGACAAAGTGGGTTACCATGATTTGCCGTTTTAAAGCAAAATCATCCAGTGGGTTACCGAGAGTTATCGCTACAGGGTTAACTTTTGGGGTAAAGGTGAGTAAAGGTTAAAGGGTTAACCTATTTGACAAAATGGGTTATCATACGAGGGTTATGTCGAGTAAAGGTTAGCGTCTAATACTTGGTTTTGTTATACGGGATTACCGTGAGTAACGGTTTTAGGGTAAACGTCATTGACAAAATGTGTTATTATACGGAGTTACGGAGAGTAATGGTTTAAGGGTTAACCTCTTTGACACAGTGGGTTACAATAGGTTAACGTTTTTCAAGGAAAAGTATTACCGAAGGTTAGGTTTAGTGGTTAATATGGGGGTTACGGTAAGTAAAGGTTTCAGGGTTAACATCTTACATTTGAACTTATCATACGGGGTTACGTTGAGTAGTGGTTTAAGGGTTAACCTTTTTGACAGACTGGATTATCATACGAAGTTTTGATGAGTGATGGTTTAAGGGTTAACATCTTACACTTGGAGTTATCAGAACGGGTTACGATGAGTAAATGTTAAATGGGTAATCTCTTTGACAAAGTGGGATACGATGGGTTAATTTTTTTAAAGAAAACCATCTAGTGGGTTACCGAGAGTTACCGTCACAGAGTTAACGTTTGGGGTTACGGTAAGTAAAATGTTAAAGGGTAACTTCTTTGACAAACTGGATTGTCATACGGGGTTATGATGAGTAAAGGTTTAAGGGTTATCATCTCACATCAAGTGTTGTTTCAAGGGGTTATGGTAATTAGAAATTTAAAGGTAAACGTTGAGTAAAAGTTTAGTTGTTAACATCTCACATCAGGAGTTATCAAAAGGGGTTATGGTGAGTGAAGGTTTAAAGGTTAACATGTTACACTTGGAGTTATTAGACGGGGTTTCCGTGAGTAATAGTTTAAGGGTCAACCTCTATGACAAAGTGGGTTACCATGGTTTGCCGTTTTAAAGCAAAATCATCCAGTGGGTTACCGAGAGTTATCGCTACAGGGTTAAATTTGGGGTAACTGTGAGTAAAGATTAAAGGGTTAACCTATTTGACAAAATGACTGATCATACGTGGGTTATGTCGAGTAAAGGTTAACATCTTTAATGGTTAATCTCTTTGAAAAAGTGGGTTACCATGGGTTAACGTTTTTAAACAAAATCAACAAATGGGTTACCGAGAGTTACGGTCACAAGGTAAACGTTAGGGGTTACAGTGAGTGAAAGGTTAAAGTGTTAATCTTTTTCTCAAACTGGGTTATCGTACGGGGGTTATGGTGTGTAAAGATTTAAGGGTTGACGTTTCACATCTAGAGATTTTTCAAGGGGTTATAGGGGCTAAAGGTTTAAAACTGTTTTACAAACTCGGTTATCATCAGGAGTTATGGTGAGTAATGGTATAAGGGTTAACCTTTCGGACAAACTGGGCTATCATACGAAGTTACGGTGAGTAATGTTTTAAGTGTTAACGTCTTACGCTTAGAGTTATAAAATGGGGTTACTATGAGTAAAGGTTAAATGGTTAAGCCATTTGACAAAGTGCCTGCTTACCATGGGTTAACGTATTTTAAGCAAAATCATAGAGTGGATTAACGTGGGTCATCGTCCCAGGGTTAACGTTTAGAGTTACGATGAGTGATGGTTAAAGGGTTAAACTCCTGACAAAATGGGTTATCATACGTTGGTTATGATTAGGTAAGGTTTATGTCTGACATGAAGTTATTATTCGGGATTAAGGTGAGTAAAACGTTTAGAGTAAACCTCTTATACAAAGTGGGTTATCATACGGGGTTTGGTGAGTAAATGTTTAAGTGTTAACGTCTCATATCTGGAGTTATCAAAAGGGGTTATAATGAGGAAAGATTTAAGGGTTAACATGTTAAACTTGGAGTTATTAGACGGGGTTTCCGTGAGTAATAGTTTAAGGTTAACCTCTTTGACTAAGTGGGTTACCATAGGTTTACGTTTTTAAGCAAAATCATTCAGTGTGTTAACGAGAGTTATCGCCACAGGGTTAACGTTTGGGGTTACGATGAGTAAAGTTTAAAGGATGAACCTCTTTTAAAAATAAGGGTTATCTTACGGGGGTAATGTCGAGTAAAGATTAACGTCTTACACATGGAGTTATTATACGGGATTACCGTGAGTAAAGGTTTTAGGGTACACGTCTTTGACAAAATAGGTTATCATATGGGGTCGCGGTGAGTAATGGTTTAAGGGTTAACCTCTTTGATAAAGTGGGTTACCATAGGTCAACGTTTTTTAAGTAAAAGTATTACCGAAGGTTACCGTTACTGGTTTAATGTGGGGGTTATGGTAAGTAAAGGATTAAGGGTTAACATCTTACACTTGAAGTTATCATATGGGGTTACGGTGAGTAAAGGTTTACGGGTTAACCTTTTTTGACAGACTGGGTTATCATACGAAGTTATGGTGAGTGATGGTTCCAGGGTCAACGTTTTACACAGGGAGTTATCAGAAGTGGTTACGGTGAGTGAAGGTTTAATGGTTAATCTCTTTGACAAAGTGGGTTACCATAGGTTAACGTTTTTCAAGGAAAAGTGTTACCGAAGGTTACCGTAACTGGGTTAATGTTGGGGTTAAGGAATATAATGGTTTAAGGGTTAACATCTTACACTTGAAGTTATCATATGGGGTTACTGTGAATGAAGGTAAAAGGGTTAACCTCTTTCACAAAATGGGTTATCATATAGGCGTTATGGTAAGAAAAGTTTTACGGCTTACACATTTAGTTACTATTCTGGATTACGGTGAGTAAAGGTTTTAGAGTAAACTTCTTTGACAAAGTTGTTATCTTACGGGTTTATGGTGAGTAAAGTTTTAAGTGCTGACGTCTCACATCTGGAGTTATCAAAAGGGGTTATGGTGACTAAAGATTTAAGGGTTAACGTCTTAAACTTGGTGTTATCAGATGGGGAAACGGCGAGTAACGGTTTAAGGGTTAACCTCTTTGACAATGTGTGTTTCTATGGGTTGGCGTTTTTAAGCAAAATCATCCAGTGACTTACCGAAAGTCAAAGGATTATAGTTTGGGGTTTCGGTAAGTAAAGATTAACGGGTTAACCTCTCATAAGGAGTTATGGTGAGTATTCGTTTAAGTCTTAATGTCTTACAATTGTAGTTATCAGACGGGGTTACGGTGAGTAAAGGTTGTTTAAGGGCTCATCTTTTTGACAGACTGGGTTATCATACGATGTTATGGTGGGTGATGGTTTAAGGGTTTACGTAAATCTTACACTTGGAGGTTTCATACGGGGTTACGGTAAGTAAATGTGTAATGGTAAATCTTTTAGTATGATGGCCGACGGGTAGACACAGTTTCTGGAGTCTTGCATTAAAAGAAATGTCAAATGTTTCTCTTTTAAGATGACAAAGATTTAACTATTAATATACGTTTATTGCAAAATAGATCACCTTCAAGTGCTGTACAACTTTAGCATACAGATAAACGAAGTTTAATAAAGTAGGTTGCCGCATTTTTCAGCAAGATCATGAAGTAGCCTCACAGAGGTTCACGAGAGTTATAGGATTCACTACTGCACTACCAATATATAAACAATGTTTTACAGTCTGACTTACCCATTTCCACGACTTTAAAAAAAAAAAAAAAAAAAAAAAAAAAAAAAAAGAAGGAAGCTTACTGCTCTTTTTAGCTCTATCATCAAACGGGTTCACGAAAATTAACGAAGCTTATCAATTTTAGGCATTAGATTACCATCTGAGTTACCCATTTAAATTAATCAAAATTTCTAATGCTGAAAAAGTGTCTGAGAGTAATAAGTGACCAGATTTTTCAGAAATCTTATGTTATATAGGAGATTCCGGGGCGTTCACAGGGCTTCAGTTACACTACTGGATAACTTATTTCTGCAATGGGTTCACGCCAGAATTAACAATTCAGTTCATTAAGAACTAGCCATGGTAAAGAAAGCTGTAAGCCTAAAGGTTCATATATTTTTTCTTACAATTCACTAGAGTTACCGCCTTACTAGCTTAATCATGAAGTGGATTACAAAGGGTTACAGATTTAAACTAATTGGGTACAGGTAAGTAAGGGTCTAAGGGTTAACTTCATACTGCTATGTTAACCATTTTGAGTTACCAAAGTGGGGTACCGTACGAAACGTATTATAGCGAGATATTGAAATGAGTCACAGACGGTTGCCCTCCGAGGATTAATGAACTGGCCTTTGAGAATGTTTAAGGGTTAACGTCTAACTGCTATGTAAAGTATTTCCAGTTACCGAAATGTCTGATCGAAATTAATGTACAGGGTTATGGTGAGTAAAGGTTTAAATGTTAACATCTAACACCAAAGTGGCTTTTTTCGCACAATCAGGAAGTGGGTTACCGGTGGTTACCATCCGAGGGTGAGCTTACATGGTAATGGTGGGTAAAGGTTTAAGAGTCAAAGTTTTACTAAATAATTTACTGTTAGCGGTTCCTTATCGCAACTAACCTACAGGGTCATGGTGAGTAAAGGTTAAAGGGTTAACTTCTTACACTATAGTGAGTTAGGGTGACGGTTAGGGTTAATCGTAATCCTTACCCCAAAGTGAGTTATAGAAGATTTTCAAACAAAGGAATCTATTTTTAGTTACATCGTTTACTCACGTTAACCCCATTCTAAATATTTTGTATGCAAAACTAGATTTCTTCAACTGTTCTAAGCACAAATTTGCACTTTCCTCTGTGGCATTTCTTTCTTTTGTATCCTATCTTTAAATTATGCATTATGTAGAAAGTCCAAAAGAAATGGATCGTTATGCTGTCAATTTACTGAAATTTCAACATAATAAACAGACTTTCCTTTGTGTCTCAAACACCTCCTGTAATTTTCACGTGCAAATATTTATTAGTTAATATCTTGGATATGTTCATGTACTGGCACATGAAAAAGTAGTCACAGCATTCTGCCTCAGCCATGCAGCTTTAAAAAAAAAAACCATAAAATAATTTTCATCGTTTTGTTATTCAATATAATATATTATATTTAAATAAATACAGTGAAAAGTAACTAATAATACAACTTACATAAAAATCCTAATTCCAATTCTCACATATGAAACATCTTTTTATAAAAATATCTATTCAAACAATTTCTAGATGTAATCCAGAGCGCAATTGAAAGGGCAAAACTGAAACGTTATATTAACACATTTTCAAACGACATATAAACAATGCGCATGTCCTGCAGACCTCATGGCAATTTCAGCCAATCAGAAAACATGATCAGGATAATCAACTTGATCTTCTCTTTCCACCTCATTTATGTAACTTTCATAGGGTCATTCAGTAATTTGCTTGTCATGAATACACCAAAAGCCATTATTTTAATAATTCCGTGCAATCTTCCAGCTCTGGAGGAATTCTGTGACGGGATGGATGTGACATCTTTGGAGGTGTATGGGCATCCCGGATTTGGGTTTTTCCGAGAAGGAGAAGTTCGCTCCACGGCTGAGTTTCTTCTTAGTCGTGGACTGATCTTCCGCCTTCTGACGGATGTTACTCCTCCCCCGGCTGTTCCTTCGCCTCCATGCAATTCTCCAGCGTCTTCTAATGGGGAAGAACATCCTCCCCGAGGCAGTCTCGACAGGGCGGAAGCTTAGACGTATCTAGGCGTGTAATAGTATTTGTACATACTGATTGGCTCATTTGATTTGTTTTGTTGAGCCTGCGATTATTGTTGATTCGGATCAGGCAATCAGCTTGGTCCACCCCCTTGCCATATCTACCGACCTCATCGTGGTGCAAGGGTGAACATAGTTGAACTAACTATGGCCAACGGGTAGATTAAAATTTATAATATAACGATGCAAATATAACATAATATTCTATGTATAGCACGACTCTGACACGGACGGTATTTCATCATTCCCATATTTTGGAAATTCATTAGGAGTAACCAAGGCTAAATATGGGTAACCCAGAATGACACATGGTAACAGAGGGTAACACCGGATAACCAAGGATAACACAGGGTACACAGGGTAACCCAGGGTAACACGTGGTAAACAAGTTAACAATGAATAACCCAGGGTAACACATGGTAACCCAGTTATACCGGGTAAACCCAAATAACACATGGTAATCCTGGATAACAAAGGGAAACCCTGGGTAATCCAGGGCAGGTCATAATCATCATCATCATCATCATCATCTACTACTATGGGGTCATCTGAACCATGATTATCACTGTTTCTACAATTATTAGCAATTTTAACTTTTATAACCGGTCATCATTATCATCATCATCATTATCATTAAAAATCATAATCAGTAACAATAACAGTATCGCCATAATTAATATTACGTCTTCTCATATACCCTTAAACCTTTACTCACCATAACCCTTTCTAATATCTCCAACAGTAACACGTAAGCCTTAAACCATAACTCTCCATAACTTCGTATGATGATACACTTTGACAAACAGTTTACTCTTAGACCTTTACTCACCCTAACCCTTTTTGATAACTCTAAAAGTGTAAGTCGTTAACTCTTTAACCTTAACTTTTTATATCTCCGTTTGATAACCGACATAGTCCAAAAGGGATTACCCTTATACCTTTACTCACCATAACCCTTTCTAATAACTCCAACAGTAACACGTAGCCCTTAAACCACAACTCTTTATAACTCCGTATGATGATACACTTTGACAAATGATTTACTCTTAAACCTTTACTCACCATAACCCTTTCTGATAACTCTAAAAGTGTAAGTCGTTAACTCTTTAACCTTAACTTTTCATGTCTGCGTTTGATAAACGGCATAGTCCAAAAAGGATTAGCCTTAAACCTTCACTCACTATAACACTTTCTAATATCTCCAACAGTAACACGTAAGCCTTACTCTCCATAACTTCGTATGATGATACACTTTAACAAATGGTTCACTCTTAGACCTTTACTCACCATAACCCTTTTGATAACTCTAAAAATGTAAGTCTTTAACTCTTTAACTTTAACTTTTCATGTCTGCGTTTGATAAACGACATTATCCAAAAGGGTTTAGCCTTAAACCTTTACTCACCATAATCCTTTCTAATAACTCCAGCAGTAACACGTAACCCTTAAACCATAACTCTGCATAACTCCGTATGATGATACACTTTGACAAACGGTTTACTCTTAGACCTTTACTCACCATAACCCTTTCTGATAACTCTAAAAGTGTTAGTCGTTAGCTCTTTTACCTTAACTTTTCATGTCTGCGTTTGATAAACGACATAGTCCAAAAAGATTTACCCTTCAACCTTTACTCACCATAACACTTTCTATTATATCCAACAATAACAGGTAAGCCTTAAACCATAACTCTGCATAACTACGTATGATGATACACTTTGACAAATGGTTTACTCTTAAACCTTTACTCACCATAACCTTTCTGATAACTCTAAAAGTGTAAGTCGTTAGCTCTTTAACCTTAACTTTTCATGTCTGCGTTTGATAAACGACATAGTCCAAAAAGATTTACCCTTAAAACTTTACTCACCATAACCCGTTTCTATTATATCCAACAGTAACATGTAAGCCTTAAACCATAACTCTCCATAACTCCGTATGATGATACACTTTGACAAACGGTTTACTCTTAGACCTTTACTCACCATAACCCTTTTGATCACTCTAAAAGTGTAAGTCGTTAACTCTTTAACCGTAACTTTTCATGTCTGCGTTTGATAAACGATATTATCCAAAAGGGTTTACCCTTAAACCTTTAGTCATCATAACCGTTTCTAATAACTCCAGCTGTAACACGTAACCCTTAAACCATAACTCTGCATAACTCCGTATGATGATACACTTTGAAAAAAGGTTTATTCTTAGACCTTTACTCACAATAACCCTTTTTGAGAACTCTAAAAGTGTAAGTCGTTAACTCTTTAACCTTAACTTTTTATATCTCCGTTTGATAACCGACATAGTCCTCAAGGGATTACCCTTAAACCTTTACTCACCATTACCCTTTCTTATAACCCCAACAGTAACACGTAGCCCTTAAACCATAACTCTTCATAACTCCGTATGATGATACACTTTGACAAATGGTTTACTCCTAAACCTTTACTCACCATAACCCTTTCTGATAACTCTAAAAGTGTAAGTTGTTAGCTCTTTAACCTTTACTTTTCATGTCTGCGTTTGATAAACGACATAGTCCAAAAAGATTTACCCTTTAACCTTTACTCACCATAACCCTTTCTATTATATCCAACAGTAACACGTAAGCCTTAAACCATAACTCTCCATAACTACGTATGATGATACACTTTGACAAACGGTTTACTCTTAGACCTTTACTCACCATAACCCTTTTGATAACTCTAAAAGTGTAAGTCGTTAACCTTAAACTTTAACTTTTTATGTCTGCGTTTGATAAACGACATGATCCAAAAGGGTTTACCCTTAAACCTTTACTCACCATAACCCTTTCTAATGAATCCAGCAGTAACACGTAACCCTTAAACCATAACTCTGCATAACTCCGTATGATGATACACTTTTACAAACGGTTTACTCTTAGACCTTTACTCACCATAACCCTTTTTGAGAACTCTAAAAGTGTAAGTCGTTTACTCTTTAACCTTGACATTTTATATCTCCGTTTGATAACCGACATAGTCCAAAAGGGATTACCCTTAAACCTTTACTCACCATAACCCTTTCTAATATCTCCAATAGTAACACGTAGCCCTTAAACCATAACTCTTCATAACTCCGTATGATGATATACTTTGACAAATGGTTTACTCTTAAACCTTTACTCACCATAACCCTTTCTGATAACTCTAAAAGTGTAAGTCGTTAGCTCTTTAACCTTAACTTTTCATGTCTGCGTTTGATAAACGACGTAGTCCAAAAAGATTTACCCTTTAACCTTTACTCACCATAACCCTTTCTATTATATCCAACAGTAACACGTAAGCCTTAAACCATAACTCTCCATAACTACGTATGATGATACACTTTGACAAATGGTTTACTCTTAGACCTTTACTCACCATAACCCTTTTGATAACTCTAAAAGTGTAAGTCGTTAACGCTTTAACCTTAACTTTTCATGTCTGCGTTTGATAAACGATATTATCCAAAAGGGTTTGCCCTTAAACCTTTACTCACCATAACCCTTTCTAATGAATCCAGCAGTAACACGTAACCCTTAAACCATAACTCTGCATAACTCCGTATGATGATACACTTTGACAAACGGTTTACTCTTAGACCTTTACCCACCATAACACTTTTGATAACTCTAAAAGTGTAAGTCGTTAACCTTAAACTTTAACTTTTTATGTCTGCGTTTGATAAACGACATGATCCAAAAGGGTTTACCCTTAAACCTTTACTCACCATAACCCTTTCTAATAACTCCAGCAGTAACACGTAACCCTTAAACCATAACTCTGCATAACTCCGTATGATGATACACTTTTACAAACGGTTTACTCTTAGACCTTTACTCACCATAACCCTTTTTGAGAACTCTAAAAGTGTAAGTCGTTTACTCTTTAACCTTGACATTTTATATCTCCGTTTGATAACCGACATAGTCCAAAAGGGATTACCCTTAAACCTTTACTCACCATAACCCTTTCTAATATCTCCAATAGTAACACGTAGCCCTTAAACCATAACTCTTCATAACTCCGTATGATGATACACTTTGACAAATGGTTTACTCTTAAACCTTTACTCACCATAACCCTTTCTGATAACTCTAAAAGTGTAAGTCGTTAGCTCTTTAACCTTAACTTTTCATGTCTGCGTTTGATAAACGACGTAGTCCAAAAAGATTTACCCTTTAACCTTTACTCACCATAACCCTTTCTATTATATCCAACAGTAACACGTAAGCCTTAAACCATAACTCTCCATAACTACGTATGATGATACACTTTGACAAATGGTTTACTCTTAGACCTTTACTCACCATAACCCTTTTGATAACTCTAAAAGTGTAAGTCGTTAACGCTTTAACCTTAACTTTTCATGTCTGCGTTTGATAAACGATATTATCCAAAAGGGTTTGCCCTTAAACCTTTACTCACCATAACCCTTTCTAATGAATCCAGCAGTAACACGTAACCCTTAAACCATAACTCTGCATAACTCCGTATGATGATACACTTTGACAAACGGTTTACTCTTAGACCTTTACTCACCATAACACTTTTGATAACTCTAAAAGTGTAAGTCGTTAACTCTGAAACTTTAACTTTTCATGTCTGCGTTTGATAAACGACATTATCCAAAAGGGTTTACCCTTAAACCTTTACTCACCATAACCCTTTCTAATAACTCCAGCAGTAACACGTAACCCTTAAACCATAACTCTGCATAACTCCGTATGATGATACACTTTGACAAACGGTTTACTCTTAGACCTTTACTCACCATAACCCTTTTTCAGAACTCTAAAGTCGTTTACTCTTTAACCTTGACTTTTTATATCTCCGTTTGATAACCGACATAGTCCAAAAGGGATTACCCTTAAACCTTTACTCACCATAACCCTTTCTAATAACTCCAACAGTAACCCGTAGCCCTTAAACCATAACTCTTCATAACTCCGTATGATGATACACTTTGACAAATGGTTTACTCCTAAACCTTTACTCACCATAACCCTTTCTGATAACTCTAAAAGTGTAAGTCGTTAACTCTTTAACCTTAACTTTTAATGTCTGCGTTTGATGAACGGCATAGTCCAAAAAGTTTAAGCCTTAAACCGTTACTCACCATAACCCTTTCTAATATCTCCAACAGCAACACGTAAGCCTTAAACCATAACTCTCCATAACTTCGTATGATGATACACTTTAACAAATGGTTCACTCTTAGACCTTTACTCACCATAACCCTTTTGATAACTCTAAAAGTGTAAGTCGTTAACTCTTTAACCTTAACTTTTCATGTCTGCGTTTGATAAACGACATAGTCCAAAAGGGTTTACCCTTAAACCTTTACTCGCCATAACCCATTCTTATAACTCCAGCAGTAACACGTAACCCTTAAACCATAACTCTGCATAACTCCGTATGATGATACACTTTGACAAACGGTTTACTCTTAGACCTTTACTCACCATAACCCTTTTTGATAACTCTAATAGCGTAAGTCGTTAACCCTTTAACTTTAACTTTTTATATCTCCGTTTGATAACCGACATAGTCCAAAAGGGATTACCCTTAAACCATTACTCACCATAACCGTTTCTAATAACTCCAACAGTAACACGTAGCCTTTAAACCATAACTCTTCATAACTCTGTCTGACGATACACTTTGACAAATGGTTTACTCTTAGACCTTTACTCACCCTAACCCTTTTTGATAACTCTAATAGTGTAAGTCATAACCCTTTATCCTTAACTTTTTATATCTCCGTTTGATAACCAACATAGTCCAAAAGGGTTCACCCTTAAACTTTATTCTCCATAACCCTTTCTAATAACCCCAACAGTAACACGTAGCCCTTAAACCATAACTCTCCATGACTCCGTATGATGATACACTTTGACAAATGGTTTACTCTTAGACCTTTATTCACCATAACCCTTTCTGATAACTCTAATAGTGTAAGTCGTTAACCCTTTAACCTTAACTTTTTATATTTCCGTTTGATAACTCATCCGACGTCTCCTCGGACATACCAAAGATACCTCTCTACGCGGCTGCTGTCTTCTGAAGAAGAGGATTCCTCTTCCTCAGAAGCCAGCAGCCCCGAAGAGAGGGTACATAAGAGAAAACAGAAACACTTTCCCATCTAGTAGAAAGGGAAGTGTTTCTCCCAGTCGAAGGATACAGGATACTTACTTTAGGAGTGAGAAAGGTGAAGCATCTAAGCAACGTGTAGTCAAAATACTGAATCCTCTATTCTCCAGGTCCCCCATCCCCTCAGCAATCTAAAGTTAGTATTGTTAAGCCAAAGCCACAGAAGAAAAGTTATGGGTTAGTGTTGCCAAACACATCACAAAAGAGAAAACGTGGGAAAGATTTGGGCAGTCTAGGGAGTACGGGTACAGAGACAAAATTTAACGCTTCATCGGACATTAAATTGTTTTAGTTATCTACAGCATTCTTGTCAACATGGGTGTTTAATTGAACATTTCAACCAAAGGCATATTATAGGAAAGAGTTGACCATGAAGGTAGAGACAGACAAATGGACTAGAACATTGATAAGTCCAATTTATATGTCGATCTTCGCTTACAACACAACTGTAATTGTAAAAGCATTTAATGGGAAGTGTTAACGGTTGACTATGTCGGTTATCAAATGGAGACATGAAAAGCTAAGGTTAAAGGGTTAACGACTTAAACATTTAGAGTTATCAGAAAGGGTTATGGTGAGTGAAGGTCTAAGGGTAAACCATTTGTCAAAGTGTAGCATCATACGTAGTTATGGAGAGCTATGGTTTAAGGGTTACCTTTTACTGTTGGGGTTATTAGAAAGGGTTATGGTGAGTAAAGGTTTAAGGGTAAACCCTTTTGGACTATGTCGTTTATCAAACGGAGACATGTAAAGTTAAGGTTAAAGGGTTAACGACTTACACTTTTAGAGTTATCAAAAAGGGTTATGGTGAGTAAAGGACTAAGAATAAACCATTTGTCGAAGTGTAGCATCCTACGGAGTTATGGAGAGTTACGGTTTAAGGGTTACGTGTTACTGCTGGAGTTATTAGAAAGGGTTATGGTGAGTAAAGGTCTAAGAGTAAACCATTTGTCAAAGTGTATCATTATACGGAGATATAAAGAGTTATGGTTTAAGGGATACGTGTTACTGTTGGAGTTATTAGAAAGAGTTATGGTGAGTAAAGGTTTAAGGGTAAACCCTTTTGGACTATGTCGTTTATCAAACGGAGACATGAAACGTAAAGGTTAAAGGTTAACGACTTACACTCTTAAAGTTGTCAGAAAGTCCAAAAGGGTTTACCCTTAAACCTTTACTCACCATAACCCTTTTTAATAACTCCAGCAGAAACTCTAAATGTCTAAGTCGTTAATCCTTTAACCTTATCTTTTTATATTTCCGTTTGATAACCGACATAGTCCAAAAGGTTTACCCTTAAACCTTTACTCACTATAACCCTTTCTAATATCGCCAACAGTAACATGTAATCCTTAAACCATAACTCTCCATAACTCCGTATGATGATACACTTTGACAAATGGTTTACTCTTAGACCTTTACTCACCATAACCCTTTTTGATAACTCTAATAGTGTAAGTCATAACCCTTTAACCTTAACTTTGTATATCTCCGTTTGATAACCGACATAGTCCAAAAGGGTTTACCCTTAAACTTTATTCTCCATAACCCTTTCTAATAACTCCAAACAGTAACACGTAACCCTTAAACCATAACTCTCGATAACTCCGTATGATGATACACTTTGACATATGGTTTACTCTTAGACCTTTACTCACCATAGCCCTTTTTGATAACTCTTATAGTGTAAGTCGTTAACCCTTTAACCTTAACTTTTTTATATTTCCGTTTGATAACCGACATAGTCCAAAAGGGATTACCCTTAAATCTTTACTCACCCTAACAGTGTCTAATAACTCCAACAGTAACACGTAGCCCTTAAACCATAAGTCTCCATAACCCCATCTGACTGGTGATTTCTGTTCTTTCCGCTGGATCAACAATGACACTTGTCAGTTTCTTGCGAGAGATCGTGTACTGTACTGGTGAACCGCTTACGTATAAGCCTGTCCAGGAAATGTGTGGATAGGTAATCTGACCGGCTATAAAATAGACTCAATTCTCAAATACTAACAAACACAAAAAAGATTGGTTAAGATACAAAGTTATGGTGAGTAATGGTTAAAGGGTTAACTTCTTAGACTTTGAGCTAGAAAGGGTTACAGTGCGTGAAGATTTAAGCGTAATCCTTTTAACTAGGTGGGTTATCATGTAGAGATCTGGTAAGTAAAGGTTAAAGGTTTAACGTCTTGCATTTTTAGAGAGTTATCAGAAAGGGTTGTAGTCAGTAAAGGTTAAAGGGGAAAACAAAAAAGGTTATCGTACTGAGTTACGGTGTGTAATGGGTCAAAGGTTAACGACTTACATTTGGAGTTATCAGAAAGGAATTTTGATGAGTGAAGATTTAAAAGTTACTATTTCTAACAAACTGTGTGATCATACGAAGTTATGGTTAGTAAAGGTATGAAAATTAACGTCTTACACATACTGGGTGTTGTTAAGTTAAAGTGTAAGTATCAACAGAGTGGCTTTCCTAGTTACCGCAATTTTATTGGCAAAACCAGCGCTTGGGTTACTGAGATTTTACTCAAAAAATTTTAGTCAAAGGAGTTATCATTAGTAAGTATAAGTTAAGATAACGGGGTGAATTTTTGAAATTGTTTACCAATTTCTAAACAAAAGAACTCATCACTTACTCACCATAACTCCTACTATAGTAAATACGTAGTACGTTTAACGTTCATGTTAAATACATATTTGTGATATTTGCAAGCAAGAGTGTAATGCAGTATTAGTTTTAATATATTGACAGATAGTATTAGGAAAATCGGATACAAACAGGGTATATTATCATTAGGTATGGCTAACAAACATTGTAATTTTTGGAGGAGTATTGTTTAGAGGTAAGTATTTTTTTTTTTTTTTTTTTTATTTTTTTTTTTTTATTTTTTTTTTTTTTTTGCAAAATCATCAAGAAGGTTACCGTTGGTTACCGTCACATTTAACATACTGATGGGTTTTTCTTACGGGTCATAGTTACTTAAGGTGTAAACCTATGTTAGATACCATGCGTTACCGATAACAGTAGCCATTTGTGTTATTGTACAGTGTCATGGTAAGCGAAGGCATTAGGGTAAATATCTTTCACAGTCGGTAGCCATTGATTGCCCCTTTCTCTTAAAAATCAGTGAATGTAAGCGATATACTGTCACAAGGAAAACAAACAAAGCTGAAAACAAATTCTGTCCATCGCGAGAATCGAACACGGGCAGCTCGCGGTGAAATTCATATGCTCTAACCACTGAGCTAAAGAGCTGGCTCGTGAGCTCAGTGGTTAGAGCATGTAAATTTCACCCTAGCACCCTGTGTTGGAATCGCATCATAGACATTTTTATTATTCCACCTTTGCTTCTTTTTTTTACGGCTTTCATGTCTTCAGATGGGGACTCGTTCGGGAAAAAAATCCAATGCTCTAGCCACTGAGCCAAAGAGGCGACTGTCTGATGCAGTTTTTAGATAATTGTGATAAAACTAAAAGCTATGCAGAATCTACCAAATTCGAAAACTGGAGATAGTAATTGCGCTCCGTAACGCATCTTATCTTTAAAGAAATCATCATTTATGATGACGCGAAGCCTATTTCGGCACGAGGCCATTTACGGCGAAATATAGTCTGATCCTGGAATAGCCTATCGACATAAAAGCCGCAATAAAGGAATGGAACAGAGCTGAAAAAAAGCCCCGCCTATGGTGGGATTAGAATTTTTCCAGCTATGTTTCTTTCCTTTCTTTGACACTTCGTGCTGTAAGACTTTTCTTTCTTTTACAAAGTACAGACAATCATGAGTACAGCGGACGACTGCGAATTTGTGAGAAAGATTGTGGAGAAGTCGGAAAAATATATATGTGCGGAGCTGGTAAAATTACAGCGAGAGGTCAGAAGCTGGTCTGAATCATTGAAAGGATGCCATACAAATATGAAGGCACAAGATGCTAAAATTAAAAAACTGGAAACGGCACTTCAGGTACAGGACCATAAGATAAGCACTTTACAAACCGAAAAACAGGGTCTTTTAGAACAAGTGGAAGCGTTAAAAGCTCAGATAGAGAATTTTAATGCGCACAGTGCGTGCAAATTAACAATACAGAAGGCGTTTGCGTCGGCGTTACAAAGTGTTCTGCCTGATGATAATCTACCTTCCATGGATACGAGTGTATTAGAAACATCAGTAGTACAACAACTACCGCCTGAACCAATGTCATATATGGAGGTAACGAGTACGCCGCAGCAACAAGAAGCTGCACCAGTACAACTGTATCAGGCACGTCATTCTAATCTGGGAAAAAGAAAGTTTCCGTCTTCGACGTCAGAGTAAGTGTTAATTTCCTTAATTAAATCCTCTAACATATTGAGGGAAAACAATTGTCATTTCTCACCTGAAATTTGAACTTAATGAAGGATACTTAGGATACTTTTCAACAGAACATATTTGACTTCACTTCAACTGGTGTGAAGAGAATGTATAGCGGACTTATAGACCTCGGGGTCTAACTGTTGGTTTTCTTTTGCTCCAGTATTTCTGTTGTTGTATGCTGTCGAGTCCTCAACCTTGTTTCATCTCTGTAGTTTTTGGATTTGTATGTTCTCGGAGATGTTACACTGTTGAGTTAGGAAGCCTTCATGCGGACTAAACATAATTAATGTCTATACCGCGACAGAAGTAAGGGCGAGGATTGTGGCCACGTAAAAACAATTTAAGCCCACCAGTGGAATTCTTTCCACTGACCGTTCCAAGGCGGTTCTTCTGTGGCGGTTTATTTATGTTATTGTTTGTTACTTATTGTGTGTATCACATGTGTCTTTTTATTTTGGATGGCCATTAAGCCATTTTGTGGGAAAGTAACTGTCCTTTTGGCCTTCCTCTGTTTAGGTTTTCATTATGGTCTGGTCGCTTCGTGTTTGTGTTTCTTTCCCTTTGGTGTCTTTGGTGGGGGGGGGGGGGGGGGGGAGTAAGTTAATTGTATCGATTCCTGATCTTTGTTTTACTTCTACTTTTTTTTATAAAAACTCCATGTCCTTCATCATAGAGTAGATTTTATTTTCTAGTCATTTGGAATCATGGATGTAGAAATCTGAAAAAAATACTTGAAAAAGATGTAAACTCTAACTTTTAATTGCCATGTGTAGTCCTTGCTTCTGAAAGGTTATAGCATGTTTTCTTTAATTTTTCCCTTTAAGATTTTGAAGGGAGTGAATAACCGTATTATTCTTAATGGTGAAGATTCTTTAAAACATCCAATAATCTCATAAGGTTTAGCTACGTTTGGGTGTTCTGAGTCACGACCTGTTTGGATAATCGATTAATTGATCGATAAATTCCATAAATATGATTATCACTACTGATTTTTTGTAATCGATTATTTTATAAGTAGAATTACCAGCCAAAGATGTTTTTAAAATATCTGGATGAGTGGCAAACAGTGCAGACCCTGATGAGACGCCGCGTTTTGCGGCGTCTCATCTGGGTCTACACTGTTTGCTCAGGCCTGTCTGTGCAAAACCCTATAGTGAAGTACAACATATGGTAAGTCATGTTCAGACAGAAAGCCAGACAGGTAAAATTATGACCAAATCTCCAGTGATTACTAATCGATTATCGATCGCAAAGGCATGGCTGATAATCGATTATCATTTCAGCACCGATTAGCCAGCCCTAGTTCCTGATAATTTCTATTTCAATTTGCACAAGATATTAACCATAGAAAAAATGAAAATCTGTAAAAATGTCAATTCAAGCAACAACAACAACAACACAAACACAATTAGGTTGTTCTAACAAGTATCCACAACATGCCCTTTCAGACTGTTAACAATAATTCAGAAGTGACTGGCAGAGACTATTTTAAAAGGTATCCACAACGATTTTCAATTATGGTTGTGGGTACTTATCAAAATTGTATTGTCGATGCAGTTTTTATGGGTATCCACAATACGCCTTACGAATAATAATAATTCTATTGGCAGAAACTGATTTTTTTTTTTCAAATAATAATAATAATAACTGATTTTTTTTCATATTTCTGTTCAAAACATAAATTACTGGTACTCGTTAGAACCCATTGCGACGCGGTGCTTATGGCATCCCGAAAACATTCTCACCCCCCTTGAATCCCACTAATATATAGTAAAACAGAGGTTTGCAGGGCTATACATTATTTTTTCTTATTTCTGATCTAAAACATAGTTTGTGGGTACTCGATAGAATTTCCTGAATGAGGCTGTTCTATCGAGCACCCGCAATCTGTGTTTGAAGTAGAAATATGGAAAATGTCACAATTTGTAATCTTAAATGGTTACTTTGTCGCCGTTAAAACTTGCAATCTATTTGTATAGGCGTGTTTCCTTATGGGGTTTCACAAATTGCATTAAAAGCAGAAATAAGAAGAAATATGTATGCCCCTGGCACTTTCGCTTTTTAATTAAGAATTTAAGTTATATAAGCGTGTTTTCGTGACGTGTTTAATTAAATACTTCATTTCATTTTGGGGTTACATAATGCATTATTTCATATCTTCAAAATAACTACTTTTCCGATGTAAAGTTTGATTTCTTTTTATTTGTACGCCAAACTTAGGTTGTGGGTGCTCGTTAGAACTGCCTAAATGAAGCGATTCTAACAACTACCCACAACCTATATCTTATAGCAGTAATAAGATCATCATCATCATCATTTTCTTCGTCAATATGATGGTGATGATGATGATGATGACGATCATCATCATCACCATCATCATCATCATTTTCGTCGTCAATATGATGGTGATGATAATGATGATGATGACGATGAAGATGATGATGATGTGATAATGATGATGATGATGATGATGATAATGATCATCATCATAATCATCATTATCATTGTCATCATCATTGTCATCAGCATCATTATCATCATCACCATCATGTGTGGCGGTCGTTAACGGCTATCCATAGTAATTATTATAGGCTTTATTATATTTCTAGTCTCATCGTCATCCTTATCATCATCATCATCATGTGTGGCGGCCGTAAAAGTCTATCCATAGTAATTATTATAGGCTTTATTATATTTCTAGTCCTTTGAGATCATTAGTTCCGTTGTTGAATGTTGACTGTGTAGGTCACCTGTGTAGGGACTAAACTTGGTTGATATATTGTATAAAAGGGTAATTCATAGGAAGCAAGGAAACAGATCAAAACTGAAAACTGTAGAGTGTACAAGTTGTTTCTGGCACAGACTAGCTAGTTTTGGCCAATTAGGCATCCTAAGGTATTTTTAAAATTCTTCAGTGGAATAAATGATCGCAAAGGACTAACAGATATAATGAAACTTCGATGGCTCGAATAGCTTTGGGACCACTGATATTTGTTCGAGACAGGGATAGTTTGACCCAATGAGGGTTATTCATAAATCCTCGTCAGGAGGTTTATATGTATTAAAAGTATGATGTGTGTAGTCTTTAGAATCGCCTCACTATGGCGATTCTAATGGTTACATACAACAAACTTTTCCATGGAAATTTCCATTAAATTTCTTCATAGATTATACCTCACTAAGTCTTGTCTGGGACTCAAAATGGGTTCGAATGAGCCATGGTAAGCGAGCAATCGGTGTTAGAACCATCGAAGTTTCACTGAAGTCTAGAAAATTTGGTGTCAAACGATAATCTCTCGGAAATCCGCACGCTTCGGGTGGAGACAAAGGTTTTGTCTCTAAACGTTTTGGTCATTTTTCAAAGGCAGAGTGCATCAGATGGGAGATACATTGTTATATATTGTAAGTGTCACTGAGTTCAGAGGTACATGTTCACTTACTTAAAAGTTCACAAGTTATGAGAAGAATTGTTTACCTGTGTATTTGTGTTCGGAGGCACAATTTTAATCTATTTAGATTCTGAGTATCACTGTGTTCAGAACATGCACTCCCTTATACAGTTTTGATTATACTTTACCTTTCTAAAGTCTAGATAACTTTACTTTGAACGCCATCTTTGTTCGAAACGGAATATTCTCTGACATACATTGGGTCTTGAAGTCTTCATATTTTTCCTCCAGAGTTTTCTCCTTTTTCCTAGAGACATTGTGTAATATTTCTAGCTCCTCCGTTCTCCACTTCCGTTTGATACCTCCTGTTTTAAATGCTAAACACAATGGCTCTTGCTTTTCTATACTTGTCTCTCTCGTTTCCACTTCAACTTCATCGCCTATCTCGTTCGGTTGTGGTTCGTCTTCAACCCGTTCCGACTCTGTGCTGGTAGGTAGCTCATTTTCACCTACATCCTTTGGGAAAGTAGTTGCTTTAGAGTCCATTCGGTGGGGAATAGTGTGATGAAGGCGAAACAGTTTGAACTTATTGAAGTTTGCCATCAATAATTTACTCTGAATTTCTAAGCGTTTTAAATTGTATTGATCGATCGGCATTTCATGCAGTAGTTTCTCCAAATGGGAGTAATCCACATACCAGCCATTCATCATGAGCGCAATACAAGACACGAAACACAAAACATCAATTAGTTTATTGTCCTCCAGTTTTTCGCTTTCCAACTTTTTGGTACATTTTTCGATCCACGGAAAAGTTATGTCCCTCGCAGTTTTCAGCCGGCTGGCATACACTAACCCTCGAGCTTCTAGTTGAGTTTTCACCATACTACAAAGGATAAGCGATGGCTGCTGTGCTCCTTGTGCTGAGTCTACAACTTTCCAAAGGCCTGAACGCCAATTCCAAGTCAAAATAGCATGCCCATGATCGTCGTAATTCTGAATGGCAGGAAAATGTTTTAAACCTAATTCTTGAAATTCTGCTTCTAAAATTGCCTCCAATTCATGTCTAGATCCTTCCAGAATCTTACAAAGAGCTGAATAAACCATGTGTTGATGCACTCTCCTTTTCCTGCTCAGTAAAGTCACAATCTGCTTAACGGATATGGAACTATAAGCTCTCATCTTTCTTGTTACATCACTATACAAATCCTGCTGAAATTCTTCATATCTTACACATCGGCCAGCATTTGAAGCTATGTACAAATCCTTGATCAACGCGTGTAACAGTCTTCGCCCTAAAACGCAAGGGCCACTGCAAAGAACATCGTGCATTCCTACCGACCGTTTAATTTTTTCGCAAATTAAAGGAGACTTGGTCCAAATTTCACAAGGAGGAATACTATCCTCTGACCCCATGCTTGAGCTCCAAGCATTTAATGCAAGAAATCCTAGTTGATCAGTCAAGCTAAAACTAGGATTCAGTTTTCCGGGTCCAAGACCTACAGAATAAAGGTGGCTTCGGAAACTTAAGGGATATCCCCACAGAATCTTCTCTGCTGCAAGCTCAAGCTGAAATGACTTCCATATCCCCTCAATATTACCTGTTGCGGAAAACTGGTCTAAAAATTCGATCAATGATTTTGTAATCCAAAACCCCACAGTTTGAATAATTCTGTTAGTTCCCTTCTCAAAGGGTACCAACATAGGATGTGTACGCAAGATGCGATCAATTTTCTCCATGTATAAACAGTCTGTTGCCAGGATACGGTCTTTAGGTTCAATCTCACAGACAAACTCAATGCGACACGGGGCATTGTTCATCAAAGTGAAATTGCTATTCAATGTAGATATATATTTCTTTGCGTCTCGCACAAATGCATCTGCAGTTGATTTTGGAAACACCATCCCTCCTGCAATGCATCCCGACACGGGATTATATCGAGTATTTGGCCTTCGATGAGGAGTATGGACATACAATTGCACAAATCGCAATTTGTCTGGCTGCTGCACTATTTGACGAAGTTCCGGGGATATATCCATTAATCTGCCATCTAGATTACTTTGATAACATACACAGTCTCTGAACGATAAGCAGCTGTTTAATACGCCGCGTTCACCAACAATTTCTTGTACTCCTGCACGGGACCACATCAGTTCTATTTCGTCGGATGAAATGTCAACTGCACAGTGTATCGTCACACGTTTTATGTGTTCTCTTTTGAAATGATTTAAAGACACGCCATCTGTTGCTTTGTCCCCAAAACGAAAACAAAAACTAATTATTTCAAAGTGATTGTCGATTTCAGCTTCTTCAATACTTTTCTGAAACTCGTTTAAGATCAAGCTACTGTCGTCTGGCAATACAAATAATTTTCGGACATCATTCATGTCATTCTTTGCTAATGTTCGACCTATACGATCCCTCACATGGAAGAGTCTACGTTGAAATTTTGTACGTAATCTCTCAAAATATTCACAGCACATTACCCTGTAAGATTCTTTTGTCAGTTCCCTGGTCGAGCTAACCAAACGAGGTATAACACCTACCCAGCCTTCCCATCCACCTTCATAAAAAAGTTGGAATCCAAGACTTTTCTTAAAGTTATACAACTGGCGTTCAGAAAATTTGCTTAGCTCTGTGTGCTTTTTTAGGAAGGAATAGGTGCCACGAGGAAAACTATGACACACTGTCAAATGTCTCACCGGCATGTCAACGGCATTCCAGGTTCTAAGTTCTAAAACACAACCATCTACGTCCGGAAGGAAGTTCAAAAACGTATCTTGTTCTGCATCATCTGCTGTTGAACCACGAGCACACACGGGTTTATCTCGACCTAGGAAAGTTTCCACGCTGCCACATTTCATAAATAAGTGCTGAAAATTTCCATTCTCTTCCATAACTTCAAAAAGGCCCTCGTCATCGGAATCATCCATCTTTTCGTCTGAAAGTGCAAAAATGATCATTTTAAAGTAGGGTTTACGCCTGGAATATGGTGGGTCGTTAAGTTTGGGTATGGGTTAAGGTAATGTCGGGTTAACTTCGGAACAGGTCGGATGTCAAGGGTAAACGTTCGGGTTTGATAGAATTCGAGACGGACTCCAGGTGGTTATGGTTGGGGTAAAGTGGGTTCAGGTCTGGGATATAGTGGTCTATAAATGGGATTTACCCAAAAGGCCAAAGTAAAGCCCTGGTAAATGTTTCAGTGGATAAGCTATGGGTAAACGTCCATGTTAACTCGGTATCTTGCCAAAAGGTTGGATGTGAGATGGGCTAACCAGGTTCAGATCTTTGTTATTTTCTCGGTTCACTTCCAAGCCTATAGAAAGCCATAGTATAGTGTCAAGGTTAAGGTAAACTTATGTGTTTACTCGGTTTCAGGTTGGGGTTAAGTGGTTTCAGGTCTTGCTTTTTTTGGTTATTGTCTATGCTCGCCTCTCTAAACCCCATGGTTTACCTTAGTAAAATTGTCCGGGTCAATTTATGGGTAAAGGCAAAAGATCGGATGTCACTTTACTTAGGTTAACCCTATCATATATATATCTTTAAGAAGTATAGTCATCTTACAGCATATAAACTTATCATTGTGCATTTAATAAAGAGAAGAACGCCATGGTATATCTTAGTTTCTACTGTGAAGCTCTCGGGAACCATGTCGTTCAATTAAAGTGTGCGCATTTAATATGCGTTCCTTGCATGAGACGCATGGTCCAATGCTATGGTCTCTTTGCTGTCTTTCATGCACAGCAGATGCCATGTCTCCTATGCAGGCGTCTGGTCTAAGAGTCGTTTGCATTAGATGGTGAATACAGGAGGTATCTAATATACATAGAGCACAATTTACAGCAAAATAATTGATAACTGCTCTGAGCTTCTCTTGTGCATTTTAACCTCTAACACTGCTAAAAGTAATAAATATATCTATGTATATACAAAAATAGTTCTAGTAATTAACATCTCAAAAAGACGATTTTCTATTTGATTATAACGTGCTATAATAAGTTAAGCTACCAAGAATTTGGTAGAACAAAATTTCAAGTTCGAAATAATTTAACAATATTACCTCTGATTATCCAAATCAAAGAATTTCCAAAGAATACTGGACACGATAATTTTTTATCAACACCTAATTTGACATTCCACTAAAATAAACATGTCTTCACATATCAATAGCTTCAGAAATTATGATCCGAATTCAAAAACCACGTGATATTAAGTCAAACAGTCACATGATATAAACAGTCAATCAGATCACAAAGGCTCATCAAGGGCTCATCAGACAGGGCTCATCTCGCCAAACTGCCTATACCCCTAACCCTAACCCTAACCCCTAACCCTACCCCTAACGTCATCTTTACACTCGACCAGTAATTTTACTGCTGACCATACCAAGACGGCAATTCCTTTTTAGCTTCTCGATTTGTGCTTTGGCTACAGGCACGCGTTTTATTACGATTGTACCTTTGTCTTGCCTTTACCTACTTTCTTTGCTGGCTCGTGTGATCTTGGCTTGTGGCTGTTTCACAGCAACATTTTCTGAGCATTTTCCATTATAGTCCTAACGAAGTGGGTTATTGAACTGGGTAATGGTAGGTTAAGGATTCAGAGTAACCAACCTGGGTTAACGAACTGGGTTACCGAAAAGGGTTTTGGTAGGTTAAGGATTAAGTGTTACCAAGGATTCAGAGTTACCAAACTGGGTTACCTAAGTGGGTTACCGAAGTGGGTTACCAAAGTGGGTTTTTTGTGAATTAAGGATTCAGAGTTAACAAAGTGGGGTACCAACTGAGTTACTGAAATCGTTTATGGTGGGTGAAGGATTCAGAATTACCGAACTGGGTTACCGAACTGCGATATGGTGGGTCAAGGATTCAGAGTTACAAAACTGGGTTACCGAAGTGTGTTACCGAACTGGGTTATGGTGGGTTAAGAATTCAGAGTTACCGCAGTGGGTTACCGAAATTGGTTACCAAAAATGGGTTTTGGTAGGTAAAGGATTCAGAGTTATCAAGTTATCAAAGTTGGTTATGGTGGGTTAAGAATTCAGAGTTACCGAAGTGGGTTACCGATATGGGTTCTGGTAGGTTAAGGATTCAGAGTTACCACAGTTGATTATGGTGGGTTAAGGATTCAAAGTTCCCGAAGTGTGTTACCGAAGAGGGTTACCGAAGTGGGTTATGGTGGGTTAAGGATTCAGAGTTACCGAAGTGGGTTACCGAAATGGGTTATGGTGGGTAAAGGATTCAGAGTTACCGACGTGGGTTACCGAAATTGGTAACCAAAATGGGTTTTGGTAGGTTAAGGATTTAGAGTTACCAAAGTTGGTTATGGTGGGTTAAGAAATCAGAGTTACAAAACTGGGTTACCGAGGAGGGTTACTGAACTTGGTTATGGTGGGTTAAGGATTCAGAGTTACCGAAGTGGGTTACCGAAATGGGTTATGGTGGATTAAGAATGCAAAATTACCGAAGTGGGTTACCGATTTTGGATACCAAAATGGGTTTTGGTAGGTTAAGGATTCAGGATTACCACAGTTGGTTATTGTGGGTTAAGGATTCAAAGTTTCCGAAGTGTGTTACCGAAGAGGGTTACCGAAATGGGTTATGGTGGGTTAAGGATTCAGATTTACCGAAGTGGGTTGCCGAAATGGGTTATGGTGGATTAAGAATGCAAAATTATTAAGGATTCAGGGTTACCACAGTTGGTTATTGTGGGTTAAGGATTCAAAGTTACCGAAGTGCGTTACCGAAGAGGGTTACCGAAGTGGGTTATGGTGGGTTAAGGATTCAGAGTTATCGAAGTGGGTTATTGAACTAGGTAATGATGGGTTAAGGATTCAGAGTTACCAATCTGGGTTAACGAAGTGGATTATCAAAAAGGGTTTTGGTAGGTTAAGGATTCAGAGCTACCAAAATGGGTTATGGTGGGTTAAGGGTTCATGCTTACCAAACCGGGTTTACTACATATTGTTTCAATTCCAAGTGAGAAATCAAAATTCTCTCGCCAATTTTAAACAAAGGAATCCACTTTTAGTAAAAACCTTAACTCAGGGTAACCCAGTCTGATGCAATATACAATAATATATAAATATGCATAATTATACAAGTTTTTTAACGCCAATTTGTCAAGCTTTTTTGGAATAATTTATATTGTCTTTATCAGATACTATTTGGCAATAGATGATGATGATGATGATGATGATCATCATCATCATCAACAAGAACAACATCATCAGCAGCAGCACGGGACACCACTTTTAATCTATTTAGATTGCCTTCATTTGATCAAGAATATATGTGGAAACATTTTCGTTGGTTATCATCATCATCATCATCAACAACAACAACAACAACGACATTATTATCATGATTTTAGATTATACCACCGTCATCGGCCATAAATTTTCTTGAACTAACAATGTGGAGTTAATTTTAAACGTCCTACCTTCTAAGAAATTCTATCTGATTTCCTTTTTCACAATAATAATAAAATTCCTATAAAGCACTCAAAATGTCCAATTCTGAATTCCTAAATCAACATCAGCACACTTTGAAGTTCAACGTCTAAATGAAAATATTAACAAACACGTCTTCACATATCAATAGCTTCAGAAATTATGATCCGAATTCAAAAACCACGTGACAATACGTCAAATAGTCACATGATATATATAGCCAATCACATCACAAAGGCTCATCAAGGGCTCATCAGACAGGGTTAAAGGGTTAACGACTTACACTATTAGAGTTATCAAAAAGGGTTATGGTGAGTGAAGGTCTCAGGGTAAACCATTTGTCAAAGTATATCATCATACGGAGTTATGGAGAGCTATGGTTTAAGGGTTACCTGTTACTGTTGGAGATAATAGAAAGGGTTATGGTGAGTAAAGGTTGAAGGGTAAACCCTTTTAAACTATGTGGGTTATCAAACGGACATACAAAAAGTTAAGGTTAAAGGGTTAACGACTTACACTTTTAGAGTTATCAGAAAGGGTTATGGTGAGTGAAGGTCTAAGGGAAAACCATTTGTCAAAATGTAGCATCATACAGATTTATGGAGAGCTATGGTTTAAGGGTTAATTGTTACTGTTGGGGTTATTAGAAAGGGTTATGTTGAGTAAATGTTGATGGGTAAACCCTTTTAAACTATGTCGGTTATCAAACGGAAATATAAAAAGTTAAGGTTAATGGGTTAACGACTTACACTTTTAGAGTTATCAGAAAGGGTTATGGTGAGTAAAGGTCTAAGAGTAAACCATTTGTCAAAGTGTATCATCCTACAGAGTTATAGAGAGTTATGGTTTAAGGGTTACGTGTTACTGCTGGAGTTTTCAGAAAGGGTTATGGTGAGTAAAGCTTTAAGAGTAAACTCTTTTGGACTATGTCGGTTATCAAACGGAGACATGAAAAGTTAAGGTTAAAGGGTTAACGACTTACACTTTTAGAGTTATCAGAAAGGGTTATGGTGAGTGAAGGTCTAAGGGTAAACCATTTGTCAAAGTGTAGCATCATACAGAGTTATGGAGAGCTATGGTTTAAAGGTTAATTGTTACTGTTTGGGTTATTAGAAAGGGTTATGTTGAGTAAATGTTGAAGGGTTAACCCTTTTAAACTATGTTGGTTATCAAACGGAAATATAAAAAGTTAAGGTTAATGGGTTAACGACTTACACTTTTAGAGTTATCAGAAAGGGTTATGGTGAGTAAAGGTCTAAGAGTAAACCAGTTGTCAAAGTGTATCATCATACGGAGTTATGAAGAGTTATAGTTTAAGGGTTACGTGTTACTGCTGGAGTTATTAGACAGTGTTATGGTGAGTAAAGGTTGAAGGGTAAACCCTTTTGGACTATATCGGTTATCAAACGGAGACATGAAAAGATAAGGTTAAAGGGTTAACGACTTACACTTTTAGAGTTATCAGAAAGGGTTATGGTGAGTGAAGGTCTAAGGGTAAACCATTTGTCAAAGTGTAGCATCATACGGAGTTATGGAGAGCTATGGTTTAAGGGTTACCTATTATTGTTGGGGTTATTAGAAAGGGTTATGGTGAGTAAAGGTTTAAAGGTAAACCCTTTTGGACTATGTCGGTTATCAAACGGAGACATGAATTGTTAAGGTTAATGGGTTAACGACTTACACTTTTAGAGCTATCAGAAAGGGTTATGGTGAGTGAAGGTCTGAGGGTAAACCAGTGTCAAAGTGTAGCATCATACGGAGCTATGGTTTAAGGGTTAGCTGTTACTGTTGGGGTTATTAGAAAGGGTTATGGTGAGTAAAGGTTGAAGGGTAAACGCTTTTTGAATATGTCGGAGTAATCAGAAAGTTATCAGAAAGGATTATGGATTAGGGCGTACACTTGGAGTTATCAAAAAGGGTTATGGTGAGTAAAGGTTTAAGGGTACACCCTTTTTGATTATATCTGTTATCAAACGGAGATATGAAAAGTTAAGTGTAAAGGGTTAAAGACTTACACTTTTATAGTAATCAGAAAGGGTTATGGTGAGTAAAGGTCTAAGAGTAAACCTTTTGTTAAAGTAGATCATCCTACGGAGTTATGGAGTTTTATGTTGTAAGGGTTATGCGTCACACTTGGAGTTATCAGAAAGGGTTATGGCGAGTAAAGATTTAAGGGTAAACCCATTTGATTATGTCGGTTATCAAACGGAGTTACGAAAAGTTACGGTTAAAGGGTTAATGAATAACACTTTCAGAGTTATCAGAAAGGGTTTTGGTGAGTGCAGGTCTAAGGGATAGGGTAAGGGTTATAGTAATGCAGGTCTAAGGGTAGGTCTGAGTTGAGGTCTAAGGGTAAATATGTTCTATAAAAGGGTTTTCCTTTGGAAGCAAGGAATACACCAAAGAACTGAAAAAATAAGGAGTGTACATGTTTTCTGGGCCAGACAAGATAGTCTGGGCCAATTAGGCCTCATCAGTGACCCTCAGATATTTTCAAAATTCCACGATGGAATCAATGATCCCACAGGACAAGAAAATATAATCTACACTATGATGTAGGGCAGGGAGACGTTTTACCGCCGCCAAACATTCCCACACACCAGCTGTAGTGAAGTTAATTATGTTCTATAAAAGGGTTATCCTTTGGAAGCAAGGAATACACCAAAGAACTGAAAAAATAAGGAGTGTACATGTTTTCTGGGCCAGACTAGCTAGTTTCGGCCAATTAGGCCTCATCAGTGACCCTCAGATATTTTAAAGCCTTTATAAATACGGATCGTCGTACTGGGTTTTGGTGATTAATGATTAAAGGGTTACGTCTTACCGTTGGAGTAATCAGAAAGTTATCAGAAAGGATTATGGGTTAGGGGGTACACTTGGAGTTATCATGAAGGGTTATGGTGAGTAAAGGTTTAAGGGTACACCCTTTTGGACTATGTCTGTTATCAAACGGAGATATGAAAAGTTAAGCGTAAAGGTTAACGACTTACACTTTCAGAGATATAAGAAAGGGTTATGGTGAATAAAGGTCTAAGAGTAAACCCTTTGTCAAAGTGGATCATCATAAGGAGTTATGGAGTGTAATGGTGTAAGGGTTATGCTTCATACTTGGGATTATCAGGAAGGGTTATGGCGAGTAAAGGTTTAAGGGTAAACCCTTTTTGACTATGTCGGTTATCAAACGGAGTAGTGAAAAGTTAAGGTTAAAGGGTTAATGAATTACACTTTTAGAGTTATCAGAAAAGGTTATAGTGAGTGAAGGTGTAAGGGTTAGGGAAAGTGTAATGGTAGTGAGTAAAGTTTTAAAGTTAAAAATTGAAAATAGTAATGATCAGGAACTGATACAATCAAATCCCAAATCCTCCCTGCAATATCACTAGGGAAAGAAGTCGAAACATTGAGTGACAACCCTTTTTGACTATGTCTGCTTTTAGAAATATCAAGAAAGGTTTATTGTGAGTGAAGGTCTAAAAGTTAACCCTTTGTCAAAGACGTTCATCATACGGAACTATGGAGTGTTATGGCTTAAGGGTTACGGGGTACACTTTTAGAGTTATCTTAAAGGGATATGGTGATTGAAGGTCGAGGAGTAAACCCTTTTCAAAGTGGATCATCATACGGAGTTATGGAGAGTTATGGTTTAAGTGTTACGGGTTACACTTGGAGTTATAAGAAAGGGTTAGGGTGAGTAAAGGTTTAAGGGTAAATCCCTTTTCACTATGTTGGTTATCAACCGGAGATCTAAAAAGTTAAGTGTAAAGGGTTAGCGATTTACTCTTTTAGAGTTATCAGTAAGGTTATGGTGAGTAAAGGTCTTAGAGTAAACCCTTTGTCAAAGTGGATTATCATACGGAG
>OZ024821.1:47500-55000 GCA_964016985.1 Anodontia alba
ACCCCGATCAGATACCAGCAGACCACATTTCATTAAGTATTCAACCAGGCAGGCACAAGCTAGCAGAATAGACTGATCAGACACCGACCAAGCACCCTGTTTGTTCTAAGTTGTTGGACCGGCAGGTATGAGCTTACAGTGTAGACCCTGACTGGACCCCAACCCAGTACCCTATATAATATAAGTAGCTATCAGAATACCAAGCACCCTATTTGCTCTCAGTAGTTGGACAGGCAGGTAAAATCTAACAGTATAGACCCTGTTCAGACACTGATGGAGTACAATATATAGTCTAAGTATGCGGACAGGCAGGCACGATGTTACAGCGTAGACCCTGGTCATACACCCAAGAAAGCGGCATCTGATCTGGACTTACACAGTTTGCATTAAGTACACAATTTTATTTCTAAGTATTCGGACAGGCAGAAAGCAGCATCTGATCCGGGCTAACACTGTTTGCATTAAGTACAAAGCTTTTACTCCAAGTATTTGGACAGGCAAGACCATGCTAACATGAAGACCCTGATCAGACTCAGATTAAGTATTCGAACAGGCAGGCACCATCTAACAGACCCTGATCAGACTGCGACGGGGTATGATATATATATAGTTTAAGTATTCGGACAGGCAGGTACCATCTCTAAGTAAGAGTGTAGACCCTGATCGGACTCGGGTGTGATATGATATATACTTTAAGTATTCAGACAGACAGCCCCCATCTCTAAGTAACAGTGTAGACCCTGATCAGACTCCAATTGAGTATGATATATACTTTAAGTATTCGGACAGGCAGGCACCATCTCTAAGTATAGACCCTGATCGGACTCCGATGGGATACGATATATATTTTAAGTATTCGGACAGGCAGGCACTACCTCTAAGTAACAGTGTAGACCCTGATCAGACAGGGTACTGTATATACTTGAGCATTAGCTTACGTAGCTTAGTGCTAACCCTAAGGCAGTTACCGTATAAGGCTATGGGACTGCGGAAGAGATACTTGATGTAAAATAACAAACCAGACTGCGGTTCAGTATGTACAGCAATATTAGGATATCGGACTGCGGTAGAAATACCTGAGGGAAAATATCAAAGCTGACTGCGGTTTAGTATGTACAGCAATATTAGGCTATGTGACTTTGGTAGAGATACATGATGGGAAACAACAAACAGGACTGCAGTTCAGTATGTACAGAAGTATTAGCATATCAGACTGCGGTAGAAATACTTGATGGAAAATACCAAAGCTGACTGCGGTTTAGTATGTACAGCAATATTAGGCTATGGGACTGCAGAAGAGATACTTGATGGAAAATAACAAACCAGACTGCGGTTCAGTATGTACAGCAATATTAGGATATCAGACTGCGGTAGAAATCCTTGATGGAAAATATCAAAGCTGACAGCGGTTTAGTATGTACAGCAATATTAGGCTATGGGACTGTGGTAGAGATACATGATGGGAAATAACAAACCGGACTGCGATTCAGTATGTACAGCAATATTAGGATATCAGACTGCGGTAGAAATACTTGATGGAAAATATCAAAGCGGACTACAGTTTAGTATGTACAGCAATATTAGGCTATGGGACTTTGGTAGAGATACATGATGGGAAATAACAAAGTGGACTGTGGTTCAGTATGTACAGAAATATCAGCATATCAGACTGCGGTAGAAATACTGGAAAATATCAAAGCTGACTGCGGTTTAGTATGTACAGCAATATTAGGCTATGAGACTGTGGTAGAGATACTTGATGGAAAATAACAAACTGGACTGCGGTTCAGTATGTACAGCAATATTAGGATATGGGACTGCAGTAGAAATTTTTCATGGAAAATATCAAAGCAGACTGGTGTTTAGTATGTACAGCAATATTATGCTATGGGACTGTGGTAGAGATACATGATGGGAAATAACAAACGGACTGCGGTTCAGTATGTACTGCAATATTAGGATATGAGACTGCGGTAGAAATTCTTCATGGAAAATATCAAAGCGGACTGTGGTTCAGTATGTACAACAATATTAGGATATCAGACTGGGGTAAAAATACTTGATGAAAAATATCAAAGCAGACTGCGGTTCACTGTGTACAGCAATATTAGTGTAGAGGACTGGTACTATGGGGACTGTGGTAGAGATACTTGAAGAAAAATATCTGACTGAGATAAGGTTCAGAATGTAGCAATATTAGAATAGTGGAGTGGGGTAGAGATGCTTGATAGAAGACATCAAAGCGGACTGCAGTTGGGTATGTACAGCAATATTAGGATAGGGGACTGTGGTTGAAAAAATTGAAGGAAAATATCAAAGCCGTAGAAATAATTGAAGGAAAATATCAAAATGGACTGCAGTTCAGTATGTACAGCAATATTAGGATAGTGGACTGCGATAGAGATACTTGATGGAAAACATCAAAGCGGACTGCAATTGAGTTTGTACAGCAATATTGATGGAAAATAGCAAACTGACTGCAGATCAGTATGTACAGCAATATTAGGATATGGGACTCCGGTAGAAACACTTGATGGAAAATATCAAAGCGGACTGCTGTTAAGTAGCTACAGCAATATTAGGCTATGGGACTGCGGTAGAGATACTTGATGCTTAAACGGGCAGGCACGAGCTAAGAGTGTAGACCCTGATCAGACGCCACAGAAAGCGGCGTCCGACGTAGACTTACTCCGGTAGAAACACTTGATGGAAAATATCAAAGCGGACTGCTGTTAAGTAGCTACAGCAATATTAGGCAACGGGACTGTGGTAGAGATACTTGATGCTTAAACAAGCAGGCACGAGCTACCAGTGTAGACACTGATCAGACGCTAAAGAAAGCGGCGTCCGATGTAGACTTAAACTGTTTGCATGAAGTACAGATTTTTACTCCAAGTATTTAGACAGTCAAGCACGAGCTAACAGTGTAGACCCTGATCAGACGCCACAGAAAGCGGCGTCCGATGTAGACTTATTCCGGTAGACACACTTGATGGAAAATATCTAAGCGGACTGCTGTTAAGTAGCTACAGCAATATTAGGCAATGCGACTGTGGTAGAGATACTTGATGCTTAAACAAGCAGGCACGAGATACCAGTGTAGACACTGATCAGACGCTAAAGAAAGCGGCGTCCGATGTAGACTTAAACTGTTTGCATGAAGTACAGATTTTTACTCCAAGTATTTAGACAGTCAAGCACGAGCTAACAGTGTAGACCCTGATCAGACGCCACAGAAAGCGGCGTCCGATGTAGACTTATTCCTGTAGAAACACTTGATGGAAAATATCTAAGCGGACTGCTGTTAAGTAGCTACAGCAATATTAGGCAATGCGACTGTGGTAGAGATACTTGATGCTTAAACAAGCAGGCACGAGATACCAGTGTAGACCCTGATCAGACGCTACAGAAAGCGGCGTCCGATGTAGATTTAAACTGTTTGCATGAAGTACAGATTTTTACTCCAAGTATTTAGACAGTCAAGCACGAGCTAACAGTATAGACTCTGATCAGACGCCACAGAACGCGACATCCTAACTGGGCATACACTGTTTGAGTACCATATTTAATGTAAGTATTCAAAAAGGCAGACATAAGCTATTGGTGTAGCCCTGATCGAACGCCGCAGAAAAACAGCGTCTTATCTGGACTTACGCTGTTTGCATTAAGTACAGGAGTTTCACTCTAAAGTATTTGGACAGGCGAGCATAAGCTAGCAATGTAGACCCTGATCAGAACTTGACCGAGCACCATATTTGTTCTATTCGCACAGCCAGGTGCGAGCTAACAGCGTGTACCCTGATCGGACTGTTGAGTACCATATTGTATGTAAGTATTCAAAAAGGCAGGCACAAGCTAACACTGTAGACCCTGATCAGACGCCGCAGAAAGCGGCGTCCGATGTAGACTTAAACTGTTTGCATGAAGTACAGATTTTTTACTTCAAGTATTTAGACAGTCAAGCACGAACTAAGAGTATAGACCCTGATCAGATGCAACAGAATGCGACGTCCTAACTGGGCTTACACTGTTTGCAAAAAGTACATGTACATCATTTTTTTCTCTAAGTATTTGGACAGGCAAACACTTGCTAACAGTGAAGACCCTGATCAGTGAAGACCGTCGACTGAGTACGATATATAATCTAAGAACAGGCAGTTGCGAGCTAACAGTGTTGACCCTGATTAGACGCTTTTTGCTCTATGTAAGTGGAAGGAAGGCATAAGCTAACAGTGTAGACCCTGATCAGACGGTGACGGAGTACGATATATACTCCAAGTATTCGGACTAGCAGCACGAGCTAACAGTGTAGACCTGTTCAGACGCCGCAGAAAAAAGGCGTCTTATCTGGACACGCTGTTTGCATTAAGTACAGGATTTTTATTCCAACTATGTGGGCAGGCGAGCACAAGCTATCAATGTAGACCCTGATCAGAAGCTGACCGAGTACCATATTTGTTCTAAGTATTCGGACAGCCAGGTGCGAGCTAACAGCGTATATCCTGATCGGACTCCTGTTGAGTACCGTATTTAATTTAAGTATTCAAACAGACAAGGCACGAGCGTCCGATGTGGATTTAAACTGTTTGCATGAAGAACAGATTTTTTGCTCTAAGTATTTGGACAGGCAAGCACGACGTAACAGTATAGACCCCGCTCAGACGCCACAGGAAATGACGTCTTAACTGTTTGCATAAAGTACATGAGTTTTACTCTAAGTATTTGGACAGGCAAGCACACGCTAACAGTGAAGACCATGATCAGACGTCGACTGAGTACGATATATCCTATTAGGACAGGCAGTTGCGAGCTATCAGTGTTGAATCTGATAAGACTCCAACCGTGTACCCTATTTGCTCTAAGTAGGTGGAAGGAAGGCATAAGCTAACAGTGTAGACCCTGATCAGACGGTGACGGAGTACAATATATACTCTAAGTATTCGGACTGGCAAGCACGAGCTAACAGTGTAGTTCTGAATAGACGTCGCGGAAAAACGGCGTCTTATTAGACTTACGCTGTTTGCATTAAGTACAGGATTTTTACTCTAAGAATTTGGGCAGGCGAGCAGAAGCTAACAATGCAGACCCTGATCGGACATCAATTGAGTACGATATATACTCTAAGGATAGGCATATCAAGTTGACTGTGTTGATCCTGATCAACTGTGTAATTTATTTGCCTTAAGTAGGTGGACAGGCATGCATAAGCTAACAGTGTAGACCCTGATCAGACTTGCTGTCAGCGATGTCATCAGAAATACCGACAGCGATATAAATGGATAATATCTCTGACGTTGAAAATATGTATTTACTACGAATCAGTATTCTTTCCCTTGCTAAGTGATCTCCCTTGATTAAAGTAGTTCCAAATAGTGTAGACCCTGATCAGAGGCCGCAGAAAGCGGCATCCGATGTGGACTTAAACTGTTTGCATGATACAGTACAGATTTCTTTTACTCCAAGTATTTGGACAGGCAAGCACGAGCTAACAGTATAGACCCTGATCAGACGCCATAGAAAGCGACGTCTTAACTGGACTTACACTGTTTGCATAAAGTATATGATGTTTACTCTAAGTATTTGGACAGGGTTAGGCTAGCAGTGAAGATCCTTATCAGACGTCGACTGAGTACGATATATCCTCTGAGGACAGGCAGTTGCGAGCTAACAGTGCTGACCCTGGTAAGACTCCAGCCATGTACCCTATTTGCTCTAAGTAGATGGAAGGAAGGCATAAGCTAACAGTGTAGACACTGATCAGACGGTGACGGAGCACGATATATACTCTAAGTATTCGGACTGGCAAGCACGAGCTAACTGTGTTGTCCTAATCAGACGCCGCGAAAAAAAAGCGTCTTATCTGGACAGGCAAGCACATGCTAACAGTCAAGATCCTGATCAGACGTCGACTGAGTACGATATATCCTCTAAGAACAGGCAGTTGCGAGCTATTAGTGTTGATCCTGGTAAGACTCCAACCGTGTACCCTATTTGCTCTAAGTAGTTGGAAGGGTTAGGTGCATAAGCTAACAGTGTAGACCCTGATCAGACGGTGACGGAGTGCGATATATACTCTAAGTATTCGGACTGGCAAGCACGAGCTAACGGTGTAGTCCTGACCAGAAGCCGCGGAAAAACGGCGTTTTATTGGACTTACGCTGTTTGCATTAAGTACAGGATTTTTACTCCAAGTATTTGGACAGGCAAGTACGAGCTAAGAGTATAGACCCTGATCAGACGCCACAGAAAGCGACGTCTTAACTGGACTTATACTGTTTGCATAAAGTACATGATTTTTACTCTAAGTATTTGGACAGGCAAGCACATGCTAACAGTGAAGATCCTGATCAGACGTCGACTGAGTTCGATATATATTCTAAGGAGTGGCAGTTGCGAGCTATCATTGTTGACCCTGATAAAACTCCGACCGTGTACCTAATTTGTTCTAAGTAGGTGGAAGGAAGGCATAAGCTAACAGTGTAGACCCTGATCAGACGGTGATGGAGTACGATATATACTCTTAGTATTCGGCCTGGCAAGCATAATCTAACAGTGTAGTCCTGAACAGACGCCGCGATAAAACGGCCTCTTATCTGGAGTTATGCTGTTTGCATTAAGTAGAGGATTTTTACTCTAAGAATTTGGGCAGGTGATCACAAGCTAACAATGTAGACCCTGATCAGACGCCACAGAAAGCGACGTCTTAACTGGACTTATACTGTTTGCATAAAGTACATGATTTTTACTCTAAGTATTTGGACAGGCAAGCACATGCTAACAGTGCAGATCAGACGTCGACTGACTTCGATATATATTCTAAGGAGTGGCAGTTGTGAGCTATCATTTTTGACCCTGATAAAACTCCGACAGTGTACCTTATTTGTTCTAAGTAGGTGGAAGGAAGGCATAAGCTAACAGTGTAGACCCTGATCAGACGGTGACGGAGTACGATATATACTCTTAGTATTCGGCCTGGCAAGCATAAGCTAACAGTGTAGTCTTGAACAGACGCCGCGATAAAACGGCCTCTTATCTGGACTTATGCTGTTTGCATTAAGTACCGGATTTTTTCTCTAAGAATTTGGGCAGGCGAGCACAAGCTAACAATGTAGACCCTGATCAGACGTCAATTGAGTACTATATATACTCTAAGGATAGGCATATCAAGCTGACAGGGTTGACCCTGATCAACCGTGTAACTTATTTGCTCTAAGCAGGTGGACAGGCAGGCATAAGCTAACAGTGTAGATGCTGATCAAACTTGCTGCCAGCGATGTCAGCGATGTCATCAGAAATACCGACAGCGATATAAATAGATAATATCTGTGACGTTGAAAATACGTATTTACTACGAATCAGTATTCTTTCACTTGCTAAGTGATCTCCCTTGATTAAAGTAGTTTCAAATAGTGTAGACCCTGATCAGAGGCCGCAGAAAGCGGCGTTAAATGTGGACTTTAACTGTTTGCATGAAGAACAGATTTTTTACTCCAAGTATTT
>OZ024821.1:1368674-1426174 GCA_964016985.1 Anodontia alba
CCCCCACCCCCCACTCCCTAAAAGTAAATAATGCACAAACAAATACTTGTACTTTCCTTTTCCTTTCAGAAAATATCCCTTTTCAAAATGCCTTTGCAATGCAGCAAAACAAATAAGCAATCACAAAAGTAATAATGGCAGAACACCAACAAAGTGTATCCAGTCGGATTAATATTGTGCGTTATATAATGAGCGAAGAGTTAAGTCCCTGATTAGTCTGTGTGGATATGCCGCCTTGTATTGATCTGTATGATATCACATTGGTTTTTCCCCGGTCAAACTCTTGTGTCATTTATGTTACGTGTAACACAAGAGTTTTTATGGACATGAAGCCTTTCTCAGAATATTATTCGATCTACCAGTGCCAGAATCCGAACAAAAATCTATGATTAATTGACGGCCTCGACATATGTAAAACTCCTTTAATACATCACTTGAACCGCAACGTCCGAGAATATGCGCCCAGCGAAGATTCAGATCAGCCTGCGCATTCGCGCAGTCTGATCAGAATCCTCACTGGACGCATTTTAGATAACCAGGGATACAAAGTTTCGTCATGCGGACAACGAAGACTCTGATCAGACTGCCTGGATGCACAGGCTGATCTGAGTCTTCATTGGACGCACTTGTCAGTAAGGACGTTTTCGATCGTTGCGGTTCAGCTAATCCAGGCTCTGAATTAGTCCAGGAACTATTTCGGTTACATTACAGTTGCGTGTGGTTTCGATATTAGAATATTAATAATTGAACAACTCATTGTAATTTGCCCAGTTCCGAGTAGGGACCAATTTATCTACTTCAATAGGCCTTCAGCATGTTCAGTTAATGATTCATTTCTCTTTTTCGCGCATGTCATGCGATATTTGGGAAGAAAAACAAGATTACCTGACTCGCTCCGTGCAAAAAGATGCTTAACACATATATACAATTTTGTAGCCGCTATATCAATATGATTACTCGTTATTCGCTTGTGTTGTGACGCATTTCATTACGAAAACACGCCTATTCAAATATACAGAAAATTTCACCTCCAAAATACTGAAAGTTTTCAGATAAAAAAAAAACTCTGATATTTTTCATATTTCTGCTCAAAACATAGATTGTGGGTACTCGTTAGAACCGCCTCGGCGAGGCGGTTCTAACGAGTACCCACAATCTATGTTTTTGAGCAGGAATAAGAAAAAGAATGTATACCCCTGTAAACCCCAATTTTACTATATAAAAGTGGGGTTTAAGGGGGTCAAAATTATATAGGCATGTTTTCGTGATGTATGCCAAATTTGAACAGCTATGGAAAGCCAAGATTAGCTTACGCATGTGCGTAGTCTAATCTGGTCCACGATAACAAGTTCATGTAATGTGTACCCCCGTATTCTCCCGTCATATGTACCGTAATAGATCCAGTTACCGGACATGGCCCTATAAGCGCACAACCAAGCATTTTCGCTGTCTTCAGACTGGATATCCAGCATGCCACTTTGGCCGCCATCTTGAAAATCTATTTTGTGCTTCATCTTCTAAACTTAAATGCCAGTTGGCTGGAAACATGGGAAGAAGTGTCAGGGCGACTTGTAGATCAATTTCAAAAGTAGCTAAAATCATTCTGATCGGAAATCAAAGATGGCCGCTCTTCAAAATATGTTTTGCGCTTATACTCCTGAATCGAAAGGCCAGTTGACTCAAAACGTGGTAGAACGGTATCGGAGCGACTTGTAGATCAAAAATAGCTAAAATGTTCCGACAAGAAATCCAGGGTGGCCGCTATGGCGGCCATCTTGAAAATATATCTTGCACTTCTTCTCCTGAACCGAAATGCCAATTGACTCGAAACTTGATAGGAAGTAACGGAGCGACTTGTAGATAAGAAAACAAAATGTTAAAGTCATTTTAATCGGAAATCCAAGATGGCTGCCATCGTGAAAATCTATTTTGCCCTTATGTCCTGAATCGAAAGACCAATTGGCTGGAAATTTGGTAAGAAGTATCGGGGCAACGTGTAGATCGAAAATAGCTCAAATCGTGTCAATCAGAATTCCAAGATGGTCACCATGGCGGCCATCTTAAAACTCCTGAATCAAAATGCCCATTCACTCGAAACTTGATAGACAGTATCAATGTGACTTGCAGATCAAAAGTAGCTAAAGTCCGTCCGATAGGCGATCCAAGATGGCGGGTATGGTGGCCATCTTGAAAATATATTATGTGCTTCTTCTCCTGAACCAAAAGGCCAGTTGACTCGAAACATGGTAAGAAGTATTAGGGTGATTTGCTGATCAAAAAATAGCTAAAATCATTGCGTTCGGAAATCAGAAATGGCTGCCGAGGCGGCCACCTTGAAAACATTTTTTGAACTATTTCTCATAAACAGAAAGGCTAATTGACTGAAAACTCGGTAGGAACTATCGGTGCAGCTAAAAATGTTCTGATTGGAAATCCAAGATGACCACCAAAGCCGCCATCTTGAAAATTTATAATGAACTTCTTTTCTTTAACTGAGGCCAGCTGACTTGGTAGGCAGGATCAGGGTGAGTTGCCGATCAAAAATAGTTCAAATCGTTCAGATGGGAAATCAAAGATGGCGGCCACGACCGTCTTCTTGAAAGTCTATTTTGAAGTTCATCTCCTGAGCCAAAATGCCAGTTGTCTTGAAACTTGGTAGGAGGTATCTGGATAACTTGTAAATCATCAATAGCTAAAATTATTCTGATCGGAAATCTAAGATGGCCGCGTAAGTCGCCATCTTTAATTATTTTGAACGTCTTCTCCTGAACGGACAGGCCTGCGTTGTCCACAGTTTGCATAAGGGCCGTTTTCGTGCGTTGAACAGCATATGGAAAAAATGAAAGAAGTGATAAACATACACGGACAGGTCCATTAAGAAAACACGCCTATTCAAATATACTGAAAATTTTACTACCAAAAAATAAAACTTTTCAGATATAAAATTCTGATATTTTTCATATTTCTGCTCAAAACATAGATTGTGGGTACTCGTGAGAACCGCCTCGGTGAGGCGGTTCTCACGAGTACCCACAATCTATGTTTTTGAAAAGAAATAAGAAAAATAATGTATACCTCTGTAAACCCAAGTTTTACTATATAAAAGTGGGGTTTAAGGGTGTCAAAATTATATAGGTATGTTTTCGTGATGTTTCACTGTCCGTTTGCAGAAGGAACTGGATACTGCAGAATATATTGACAACAAATCAGACTGCGCGGATATGCAGGCTTACCCGGAACTGCGACGTTCGCTAATGGCATAAGGGCTTCTTTCTTGCGTTCCACGTCATATAAATACAGTGGCAATCTAGAGCACAGGGAACTAATTAAAATCGGAACAGATGTTTATAGGACCAATATACCATGTCCATTTGTTTATTTTGTGCAGTTATTAATAAGTAATGCCTTAGCTCCAATCCAATTTCGGAGTGTTTTCATACTTTGCACATTCTAATTTCACTCTAGTTTGTATTTAATTACAATTTTATGTACCATATGTTTATTAATTAGTATGTGGATCTTGTGTACACAAATGGAAATTAAACCCAGCACTTTGGGCCATAGCCGTTAATTATGTTTGTATTCCATTATTACTATAATTACGTTTGTAATTATATTTTGCGTCTTCTTTATGAAATATATTCTGTTCCAGCCTGTGTCTTGCCTTTAGCATAATACCCTGGATGAAAGGGGCATTCAATAGGTATAAATATATCCCCAGCCACGAAGTGGGCGCTGACATTAAGGGGAATGGTTTCAAGGTCGGAATGGATGCCCATCGGGGTAGATAAGTCTGTCACATCACGAAAACATACCTATATAATATTAACCCCTTAAACCCCACTTTTATATAGTAAAACTGGGGTTTACAGGGGTATACATTATTTTTCTTGTTTCTTCTCAAAAACATAGATTGTGGGTACTCGTTAGAACCGCAGTTTTTGGAGGTTTAATTTTCCATATATTTGCACAGGCGTGTTTTCGTAATGAATTGTTGTCAGCTCCCACCTGAAAAGGAGTCTACTCTAACAGGAAAGCATTTGCTGCAAATTCTTTCCTGTTACACAAGACCCTTTTTCAGAGGGGTCTTGATGTGTAAGAAAACAAACAGGAGGTCATAGAAGTTGTACCGTATTTAACGTATGTACTTGGACAGACAGGCCTGAGCAACGTCTCATTAGGGTCTACACTGTTTTGTCACACATCCAGCAATTTTTAGACATAGCATCGGGTAATAAATTGTACTTGTTCAAATTTTAGAACAAATATGGTAAGGAGAGGTGTCCGATACTGAGGGTCAATACGGTAATCCTTGTATAAAATGCTGGGGGTGGGGGAGGGGGGGGGGGGGGGTGGTGAATTATACCAAGTGTTTTAAGGCGCCATAATTTTTAAATTCTATACTTGTCTTTCTGTCTGTTCGGCTGTCTGAATAATGATGTCATCAGTATCTTCTAAAGCGATCTTAGGATCTCCATTTGACATGCTATAGATGATGTCACGTGCAAAACTTAGGTCATGTGATCAGTGTTTCCAGGGTTGGGCCATTTGAAGGAGCATCGCCGAATATGATGAGATCATATTAACTGTTGTACGTATAGAGGGCAGACATGGGCTCACTTGATGCAGTAATCATCACGAAAACATACCTTTATAATTTTGACCCCGTCAAACCCCACTTTTATATAGTAAAACTGGGGTTTACAGGGGTATACATTATTTTTCTTATTTCTGCTCGAAAACATAGCTTGTGGGAACTCGTTAGAACCGCCTCGTCGAGGCGGTTCTAACGAGTACCAACAATTTATGTTTTGAGCAGAAATATGAAAAATATCAGAATTTTTATCTGAAAATTTTCATTGTTTGGTGGTAAAATTTTCAGTATATTTGAATAGGCATGTTTTCGTAATGGTTAGAGTTATGGCCATTGGTATGAAATACATGTACATGTCTGGATGATATAACCGTCTTCTATATTCAAATGAAGCAGGCTAAAATTAGCACGATTATATACATCCATACCTCCAGACAAGTTGCTTTTCTCGACTGAAAATTTTTGACATTTTTCTTATTTTCCTGCTAAAACAATTGTTATAGATGAATAATCCACCCAGATGTGGTTGTTTCATTTACTTAAGAAGATATAGCCCGGACACAACCTGAACGGGTTCTCTTTGGAATAGCAGGACTATTTCCATTGTTGCAAACGAAAACAATAAAACAAAAACATCTAAAACGGTCAGTCCTTTCAACCGATTGACAGAATTTAGTGGGAAACATGTAATCAAACTGTTCTGCCGGGTTCCATAGCGCAGTCGCTAGCTCGTCTGACTGCAGATACTGCGGTCAGTTCAAACGTTCGAATCCCAGCTCTGCCGCATAACTTTCGTGGAAATTGGTCATGAAATGATTTGTACGGTGATTCTCACCCTTCCGCTGATTTTAGAATGGTAGTTGTCAGTTACTGGCGAAAGTATATGAACAAGTACTGGTTTACCGGTTAGACAAGTACTGGTTTACCGGTTAGAGGACTAAGCCTACCCAGGGAAAGTGTCATAACGAAAACATGCCTATTAAAATATATAGATAATTTCACCTCCAAAAACTGAAAATTTTCAGGTAAAAAGCGCAGATGTTTTTAACATTTTTGCTCAAAACATAGATTGTGGGTACTCGTTAGAACCGCCTCAGTGAGGCGGTTCTAACGAGTACCCACAATCTGTGGTTTTGAACAGAAATAAAACAAATAATGTATACCCCTGTAAACCCCAGTTTTACTGTATAAAATGGGGTTTAAGGGGGTCAAAATTATATAGGCATGTTTTCGTGATGGTGAGAAAGTTAACTGACTTGCTCGACCTGACCTTAACAGTGTTGACTGGGCTCTTAAACTCCAAATTGCATCAAATCAAATTTCCCTCTCCATGTTCATAAGATGGATTTGAAGGAATCTAAAAGATGGGAAATAAACGCTTTCACATGTAACGCTGGACTACTTGACACACAACGTCAGAAAACGTACCTTCTAGTAATTGCGCCCAGCGCAGATTCAGATCAGCCTGCGCATTCGTGCACTGATAGCCAAGGATGCAGAGTTTCTTCATGCGGACAACGAAGACTCTGATCAGACTGCGCGGATGCGCAGGCTGATTTGAGTCTTCGTTGGGCGCACATGTCAGAAGGTGTGTTTCTCACGTCGATTAGAACCATGGCGATGATGGTAGCTGTCTTAATACTGTGTTGATTCAACAAGTGAACCTCATTAAGAAATATATTTCTAGTTTCTTCATTTTCAATTTTCTTGGCCTTAGTAATTGCCTGTAGTAATCAGAGTGTTTATTCTGCACGAGAGGGTTCGTTAATTTTCCCAATTGATCTCATGGTAAATTCTCAATTTCCTGATAGCTAAGGACTAATCACTACTAATGATGTCCATTTCAGCCGTCCCACAATGCAACGAAATAGTGCACTGATTGTCACGTATAAATGCGCCGTTTAAGTTAATGGTGATTTGAAGGCTTGAAATGTTTGTTCAAGTAAATTGTCTTGTGATTTAATCATAATAACATTAACGTTTTCCACTCTCTGGGCTAATTCAGCAGACGACAAATTGGTGATATTTTTCTTATTTTTCTCAGAAAATAGGTTTTGAAATATCATGCAAATTGGTGACAGTTTGCATGCACTGTCAGTCCCTGTTTTTCAATGGAGACAATTTGCTTGAAAAGTCAGAACCTATTTTCTGGGAAAATGAAGAAAACTGTCATCAATTTGTCGCCTACTGAATTAACCCAAACAGCTGATGCAGATAAATCGTTCGCACTTTAACCTTTACCATTCTTTTGGCAAATTCAGCAGACGACGAATTGGTGATAGCTGTCTTATTTTCCCTGAAAACAGGATTTTACATTTCATGCAAACTGTCTCCAATGGAGACAGTTTGCATGAAATGTCAAGTCCTGTTTTCTAGGAAAAATAAGAAAAATATTCCAAATGTCGTCTGCTGAAATTTTTACCCAGAGTGCTGAGCATTAAATTTAGGTTCAGTTTACAGCAGTTGCAATTCTGTCTCATCACGAAAACACGCCTCAAATATATTGAAAATTTCGCCACCAAAAAGTGGAAGTTTTCAGATAAAAATTCTAATATTTTTCACATTTTTGCTCAAAACATAGAATGTGGGTACTCGTTAGAACCGCCTCGCTGAGCTCGCTCTAACGAGTGCACAGTATCTATGTTTTTAAGCAGAAATAAGGAAAATAATGTATACCCCTGTAAACTTCAGTTTTATTATATAAAAGTGGGGTTTAAGGGGTCAAAATTATATAGGTAAGTTTTTGCGATGAATTTCCGGCTCACTGTAATGTATATTAGCGTTTTTACCTAAAATATTCGGACAGGTAGATCCGAGCAAACAGTTGGAATCCTAGAACAGTTTGATCAGCGTTTTTACTGTTTCCTATGTCACCAGATTGTAAACTGGATCCGCGATATTACATTACTTTGCCTATACAAACTGTGTTCTCTGGCATAACGTGTTCATGATGTACTTGAAAATAGGGGTTATTCAAATATCGTTGAGGTGCACGACCCACCTTATTCTTACCTTGCCTCAGCTTTGCCTCGGGTGAAAATAATGGCAGTTGGCTAGATCTTGTCATTATCAATCTGTATGCCAAGACTTTTCAAAACATTCTTTCAAGAGTTTTTTGGTGAATTTAGCTAACTGACCACGGACGAACGGACTCACATGTTGATTAAAGGACACTCTTTCGGTCGGTTGATGTAGCTTCGGGTCATGCATTTTTCTTCGGTCAATCAAAAATGGCATTTAGCAATCCCTCCGGCTAGATCTTCTCACCATTAAGTCAAAACACACAATTTCGACGAGTCTGGCTTAATCGGCAGCACGTCAGATTGCAGATCCAGGCACTGCAGATCCAGGCGTCGCAAGTTCGAATCCTAGCTCTGCTACATAACTTTTGTGGGGATCGATCATGAAACGATTTCTTCGGTCATACCCCCCACCCCCCCCCCCCACCCCCACCTTCGACTGATTCGAACTTGCGGCCACTGCAACTGCAGTCAGACACGCTACCGATTGCGGTATGGAGCCATGGAGTACACATTAGGCCAAATTAAAAAAAAATGTGTGTTTTTAGGGTTACCCTACCCTATCTTATCTAATTTTCCTGGTGAATCCGAACATTTTGTGTCCTGTTTTACTTAGACACAATTTTTATGCGAAATATTCGGACAGATGGGTATGGGCAAACAGTGTAGACCCAGATCAAACTGCTCCTATATGAGCAGTTTGATCAGGGTCTACACTGTTTGCCATTCTCAGTACTTTTAGATACATCAAAGGGCAGTCAAACAATTCCATAGATTTGTGATCCTGTTTCAGTGACATTTCTAGTTAAGAGTTCCATAGTATTGTTGATTGTTCCGAGTGTTGCCAGACAGATGGTGATAATAGTCTCATATTGTCCCATAAAATCAAATTCCGTAATAATTGGGCGGGCATAATTGAGCTGCGCCAAGCGAAAATGTGCCTTCGGGGCATGCACGGACAGTGTAGGCCCATATCAGACTGCGCGCATGCGCAGTCTGATCAGTGCCTTCGCTGTCCGCTGCCAGAATCATTGGATACTAGAGAATGTATCAATGGAGAGCAAAGGCCCGGATGAGACCTTGCGCATGCGCGGGGTGATGTGAATCCGCACGAAGGCACTTCTACGGTTGACGCGGCCAGTATTATGGGAGGAGAAAATTGTTATTGTTAGAAAATTGAAGAGTACTCAGTGTAATTGAAATTACATCGAAGATGAATTATGAATATTGTATGATGGCTAAAGGGAAAATTATATGATAAGGATCTGTAGCCGGTTGGAATGTTCAGTTTTTGATGTGTGCTGGTAATATGTGACAATCATATTGGCATCGTCTAGAGTTTTATGGAGCTATATCGTTACGATGTATGTGTGGCGTTGGGAAGGAGGGAGTGTATGTGTCTGTGTGAGGGGGTGGGGGGGGGGGAGGTGGGGATGGAATGGCCTTTTAAATTTCCGGCCGCAGGTCCCCAAATTATCACATGGCTGTCTGCCCATCGGTAATCATGTATCAAACTGTTAACCTTTACCACTTTCTGGGCAGACTCAGCAGAGAACAAAGTGATGTGTTTTTCGTTTTTCCCAGGAAATTAGATTATACATTTCCTGTAGATTTTCTTCTAGATTTTTTGACAGATTTTCAGGAGATTACATATTTTAGATAGCATTTAAGTGTATTGGTTTACCTCTACCAACATGTTTTACAAAGGCGCTTCTAATGTGTACCCATAACTTATGATATGTGTAGAACTAAACAAAATGTCAATATTTTTTATTTAAAAAATGGCTTATCCATCACGAAAACATGCCTATATAATGTTGACCCCATTAAACCCACTTTTATGTAGTAAAACTGAGGTATACAGGGGCATACATTATGTTTAATTTCGGCTCAAACACATAGATTGTGGGTACTCGTTAGAACCGCCTCGCCGAGGCGGTTCTAACAAGTACGCACAATCTATGTTTTAAGCAGAAATATGAAAAATATCAGAATTTTTGTCTGATTTTTTTTTTTTTTTTTTTTTTTGTTAAAATTTTCAGTATATTTGAATATGAAAAATATCAGAATTTTTGTCTGATTTTTTTTTTTTTTTTTTGTTAAAATTTTCAGTATATTTGAATAGGGGTGTTTTCGTAATGTATAACTGAGGTTAAGAAGTGTACATTTTACATAGGTGTGTTAACATAATAACAGTTTCCTGAATAGTCAATCAAGAGACACTACGTGATAACCTACTTTCTGACCTGTGCACCCAACAACGACTCAGATCAGTCCGCGCATCCTTGCAGTCTGACCAGAGTTCGTTTGTTGCATGAAACACTTCGCAATCTTAGCTAAGAAAAATACGTCCAGTGAAGATTCTGATCAGACCACGAATGCACAGGCTGATCGGAATCTTCGCATGGCGGACATCTGCGAAGGTACTTTTTTCTAATGTTGCGGCCCTTCAATTCAAATATAAGGACGACAAACAATGAAAAGGGTCTTTACATATACCGGTACAGAAGGCCCAGATGGGCTTCCTGGTCCACACACACTGGTCAGTGCCTTCGTCGTCCTCCTGAAGAATTTGCGGTCACAGCGTCTATATAGACGTACAGGCTAGGTTCTGGTTAGGTTGCGAGATCGCTGCTTGATGTTCTGGTATGTCATTATGACCTTTTCCCACGGAGTGATTTATTTCGAGGCAACATCATATAGCTTGCAAATGATTCCTCAAATACCTTGTCATCAAAATGGAAAAGTAATTACAACACGAGTAATGCAGCTTTTTGTCAAGATCTTTCTATTAGCAAATTAGTGCGTTCTCCAGAAAAATTAGTACCGTTTATACCCGAAATATTGCGACACTTATACTCCATGCCCTAAAACTTGAATTTTACTACTGTGAACCCTCGTTACAACGACAGCATTTGTTCCCAAAGATGTCAGTACAATGAATTTGTTATGGTAAAGAAACCTTAATAAGCAGAATTATATGTATGAAAACTTTTTAAAGCATTATTTTGTTCTTATTTCCTCTTAGAACATATGTTTTAGATATTGGTTAGAATCGCCTCTATGAGGCGATTCTAACAATTATCCAAAACATGTGTTTCTTGCAGTATTAAAAATTTTGCATTATTTCTGATTAACGGTCACCATACGAGCGGAGGTTTTGTACCAGTCAAATTGTCAGTTTAACGAATTTTGTCGTTGTATCGAGTGTCGGTTAAAAGAAGGTTGACTATTCCTGTTGATTTATCTAAAAGATCTTTCTGTTCGCAAAAATCAGTGCGTTCCTCAGGAAAATAGGGGCCTTATTTACCCCAAATAATGGGACACCCTTACTACCTTTTCTTAAATTAAATTATATTTTCTAACCTGTTCCTATTGTCAGTTTCTGGCAAAAGAATGTGCACAATACTTGTTAACCGCATAGAGTACTGCGCTTGCCCAGTAAAAGTGTGGTCACGTAAAATGACCGCACTCGACATGTCCTTATTGGGCTGAATGGGCCGTAAAACCTTAACACAGACAAACTACCTGTTCATCTGTTGAAGAGAGCTTTCTATTAGCAGATTAGTGCGTGGCTGAGGAGACAATTTGCATGAAATATCAAAACTTATTTTCTGGGAAAAGTAAGAGAAATATTTCAACACGTCGCCTGTATATATTTTTTTTTACCCAGCATGCTGAGCGTTAAGGGGCAGCAAAGGGCTGAAAAGACATATACATACTTCAAATGTTTGTTAAGCCCACTTTGCATTTGACACGACTCAGATACATGTATTATGGGGTTATTACGTTAATAATCTGTGTAACATCACGAAAACACGCCTATATAAGTTTGACCCCCTTAAACCCCACTTTTATACAGTAAAATTGGGGTTTACAGGGGTATACATTATTTTTCTTATTTCAGTTCAAAACATAGATTGTGGGTACTCGTTAGAACCGACGAGGCGGTTCTAACGAGTACCACAATCTATGTTTTGAGCGGAAATATAAAAAAAAAATATCGGATTTCTTTATCTGAAAATTTTCATTTTTTGGTGGTAAAATTTTCAGTATATTTGAATAGGCATGTTTTCGTAATGTGTGTCCACACCACCATCCTCCTATCCCAAGGTTCCCCTATCATATGTAACGAAAGCAGTGGTATTTAGGGGGGGGGGGGGCAACAATATTAGGGTGGTTTTCCCAAATTTGCCGGTTTTAAAGCAGCTTTTTAATTTGTTTGAACGTCTACCAACCATTTCCCCTTTCATAAGCTGACTATCGATAATCTTCCTCATTTCCGGAAGGTCTGTGAATTTTCCTCCTTTAGGAGATTTACTCTTTTTTTTCCATTACGAAAACACGCCTATTGAAATATATAGAAAATTTCACCTTCAAAAACTGAAAATTTTCAGGAAAAAACAACAACAAAAAAACCTGATATTTTTCATATTTCTGCTAAAAACAGATTGTGGGTACTCGTTAGAACCGCCTCACCGAGGCGGTTCTAACGAGTACACACAATCTATGTTTTTGAGCAAAAATAAGAAAAATAATGTTAACCCCTCTAAAAGTGGGGTTTAAGGGAGTCAAAATTATACAAGCATATTTTCGTGATGATTGAAATCTTTTACAATAAAAAGTTGAAGATTTGCTCCAATGTGCCAAAAGCTGCTGTATTTTGAAGGGGGTAGATGAATTCCTTCTTTTTGTTGAAGCTCTGTTCACAACCCTGTTAAAATGCGATGGCCTGCATAGACTAAGAGGGGTATTTATGACAGGTTCAGTAAAATATCAATAGAGCCAGCGCACGACAAAACCTACAATAAGGCCTGTGTGACCAGCGAAGACTCAGACCATCCTGTACATCCACCCAATGACAATGGTTCTCGTTGACCCCTCTTTGGATAGCCCGGAGGCTGTAGAACCTACATGCGATCAGCGAAGTCTGATCAGGCTGCGCGGATTCCCCGGCTGATCTGCTGGTCACACGTCTTATTGCAGGTTTTGTCGTTCGCTTGCTCAGTTAGTATATATTTTGGTTTAAAAGATAAAATGATTATGTAGAACTATGACTAAAAAGAATATATTTACTTCGATGTGTCACATGTAACATAATAGAGGCGAAAAATCTTAGGCAGGTGTCCGTATGATTTGATTTGGGGTTTTCTTGATCGTCAGCGAGATCAGCTTGGTTTTTACCCAGATTTTAGGCCTCAAATTTTCAGGTTGGAGGAGTGGACAGTGACTGTTTTTATTTATTCAAGAAAGCTCGTGATGTGCGCTAATTTCCATCTCCTTTTCAAGGCGGTTCTAGTGACTACCCAAAATACACTTATTTTTTTGCGTTGTTTTATTTCGTAGAATATGAACAAAACAAAAAGAAAAAGAAAAAAATGATGCTTTGTGGTCGTAAATTGCTTCTTTCCTACACCTGCCATATACAATGTATACCTAAAGTATTGGTACAGACAGGCCTGAGCAAACTGTTTAGACCCAGATCAGACGCCGCAGAATGCGGCGTCTGATCAGGGTCTACACTGTTTGCCACACATCCAGCAGTTTTCAGGCTTATCAACAAGCTGTAAAGTGGACAACCTGTAAAATTAGAAGACCTTCACGCGGACCGAATAAATATATGATTTTACCACTATGAAAGCTTAGGGCGAGGGTTAGGATCCCGTAAAGTTAGCTTAAGCCCCCAATTATTCATTACTGACTGTTCCAAGGCGGTACTTTCATTGTTGTCCTTTTTAGTTTAAACATATTTATTTCAAAAGTACAATGATTATACAAACATACATGAGACATCCTTTTGTTGTGGTATTTTTGTTATTTTTATGTTATATTGTTTCACTTTCTAATGTTTTTTTTCTTTTAACAATTATGTAAGATTAAGACATATTCAGTTAAGTTTAGGTAATCTTGCTGGCTATCTGTTCATTTTGTTGCTGCTTAATTGTATTTGTCTGTCTTTTCCCTTTGGTGTTGGGGGCTTGATGTGGATCTGATTGTATCAGTTCCTGAGTTCACTTATTTACTTTGTTATTTTAGCGTGTATTATTTCTCACCATAACAATAAGCCGGCGTTACTTTTTGCTTGCCTAATTATTACATGTAGATAAAATTTTGGTCCCGCCAAGCGAAAACCCATCTTCGGGCATATACGACAGCGAAAGCCCAAATCAGCCTGCGCATCCGCGCAGTCTGATCTGGGCTTTCGCTGTCTGCTTACTGGATCATTGGATACTGCATAATGTATGATTGGAGAGCAAAGTCCCGGATGATACTTTGCGCATGCGCATGATGATCAGAATGCGCATTTTTCGCATGTTCGAAGGCATTTTTTCACTTTTCGCGGCCCATTGGTATAGCAGTTTCTGGAGGAATAGCTCTAATACGATTTTGTTAACCTTTATGAGTTATTTTGTCTATTTCTTGTCTGGGTAGGCGCAGCAAAATGTCACACGGCACTAATGATTGCCTGCGAAATGACAATTTCTCTCCCTTCGTGCTTCTCGTGTTTCGCCTAAAACCTTCGTACTTCGGCAATTATGAGTAATGAAACTACTTCAACAACAAAATCGCGATTATCAACAGAAAATATTCAAGCTAGTTAGGTAGAAGACGAAATAATGAGAGTGAAATGCTAACGTCATTAGGTAATGCTTCCACTTCAAGCTAATGGGGAAATTAAACATCATTTCTCTGTGGGACTAACATGATTGGCGGCGAATCATTAGCGAGATCATTTAAATCCTCTTTGTTGCCTCATTAATGGGGATTTCCGAATCTGATCCTAGACTAAACTACGTCTCTTGTAAATGTTGGAGGGCTTTACAGATATAGAAAAGAAAATGAAACGCAAAATTCTACTTTTGTTAGAAAATATGTACAGAAATATTTAGACGACAAGATTCATAGCTATAGTACTTTGTATTTAGAAGATCTGGCGACTCTGATGAATACTGTATGAACATTAAACGGTATGGAGCAAATATAAGCGTCCAGCGAAGCCGAAGATCAGCCTGTGCAGAAACACAGGTTAATCAGAGTCTTCAATGTCCGCCTGAACTCGATCACGAAAACATGCGAATATCATTTTGATCCCCCCCCCCTTAAACCCCACTTTTATATAGTAAAACTGGGGCATACAAGGGTATACATTATTTTTCTTATTTCTGTTCAAAACATGAATTGTGGGTACTCGTTAGAACCGCCTCGGCGAAGCGGTTCTAACGAGTACCCACAATCTATGTTTTGAGCAGAAATATGAAAAATATCAGAATTTTTTATCTGAAAATTTTCAGTTTTTGATAGTAAAAGTTTCAGTATATTTGAATAGGCATGTTTTCGTAATGGCTTTAGATCCTGAGTACACACAAATATCATGCGAAAACTGATCTGAATGCGCGGATGCGGAGACTGATCTATGTCTTCGCTGGGAATACATGCAATATTGTAGGAACTGATGTTCTCCGACTCAAATGTTAATGACGGTGACCTCAATTTATGCAGTATGTGGACTTGTATCAGCCAGTGCAGTGTGCTACGAATTAATCTTTAAGGCCAGAAAAAAAAAATACCTGTTTCAGGTGGCCCGACCGACCCTACGTAATGGCCGCCGGTCGGTTCACTTTTTTCGATTTTTGTCTTTCGCGCCATGTGCTTCATCCCGAGCCGTTCCGTTCCATTTTGGTAAATAGTGTGACCGCCGCCGATGTCTTTCAGACGCTTGAAACCAGCGTCTGCGTGATTGTTGACTTCCTCCAAAATGGCGACCTCCATTCTCCCAGTCAATGTGAAATAATTGTCCCCATTTCGCGGGCATTTACAAGCTCGGATCCTATTCCTATACTATGCCCATGTGCAGTATTTGGCTGCAGTGTCAGTTATACATAATATATTCATAACAGAGAAGAAAATAGCTGGAATTCTTTAATATTACATTAATTTGGAAAAGAAAGAAAGGAAAACAAAATCCTACCTACCGACCCTACTTTTTTTCCAAGGGTTACCTGAAACACAGGTATTTTTTTCTGGCCAAAGCGCCAAGCAAATTTGCAACAGACGACATTCTGAAATTTTCTTTCCTTTTTCAGAATCAGAGAAAATAAGACTTGCCATTTCATGCGAATCTGCTGTCTAGCAGATGTCAAGTCTTATTTACTCTGAAAAGTAAAAACATCTGAACGTCGTCTGCTGCAGTTGTGATTGGCGCTTTAAGGATTAATATGTTGAGAGGTCTTCAAAAACGGTTGCCTTAAATAGAAGACTTGTGGGCCTAGACTTGTGCGTAGTTTGTCAGTTAACGCTTTAATAACATGCTAGAAAATTTTTCAGCAGCAATTCTGAAATATTTTAGCTCGCCGGGACTATGTCCCTGGAGAGCTTATGTTGACACCCAGTCGTTGGCGTCGGCGTCTGTCCGTGTCGGCGTCGGCGTCCGCGTTAACACGTCTAACTTTTCAAAGGTGTGCATAGTTTTTTTTTTATTTTAATTATTTAAGGTACTGCTTTCATATTTGGCCTACACCTACCTTAGGGTAAGACCTCTCAATGGCATATACCCCCATCCCCGTTAGACCCTTTATGTAGGTCATGGTCAGTTCACACTTTGGCATGTACACCCTTGTTTAAGTACATGTATATGTAACTGCTGAAGTATTCAAGATACCGCTTTAATATCTGACCCAGACCTACCTTAGGGTAAGACCTTTCAATAGCACATACCCCTTCCTCGGTTAGATCTTCTGTCTAGGTCAAGGTCAGATCATACTTTGTCATTTAAACCCATGTTCGAGTTCTTGAAAAATGTTCGTGTCTGCTGAAGTATTCAACATACCGCTTTGATATTTAGCCCAACCTACCTTAGGGTAAGACCTTTCAATAGCATACACCGCTTCCTCAGTTTGACCTAGGTCAAGGTCAGGTCATACTTTGTCATTTACAGCTGTGTTTAAGTTTTGAAAAGTGTATATAAGTGTTAAAGTATGTAAGTTATAGCTGTCATATTTCGCCCACACCAACCCAAGGGACTCAGCATGTAACATATACTCCCCCACTCCCCACTTACCCCTCCAAGAAAAAAACCCAACAAAAACTCGGACACAAAATCTCGTTGCTCCTAAAATACTGTTGTGACGTTAAACCATCAGCATTTGAAACCGATCAAACAGGTTTACTATAATATCAGTGAACATGAGAAATTCAATTAAATGTAAATTCCACTTGACAAAAGTAATTATGGAAAGTGACAAACAATGGCATCAAATAAAACTAGTAAAATGATATTTTGCTAATTAAATGCAATATCAAACGCAAGATAACTATTTTATCAACGCTTAGCATGCTGGGTAAACATTTCAGCAGACGACCTTTTGAAATATTTTTTTTTCTTTTTTTTTTTTCAAGAAAATAGGCTTGACATTTCATGCAAATTGTCAAGTAGACAATTTGCATGGAATGTGAAAGCGTTTTTCTTGGGGAAATTAAGAAAAATATAATCAGCTACTCATCTGCTGATTTGGTAATCTTAACTCCTGCAAGGTTTGTAACAAGTGTAGCTAACAACATTTACAGTCCCCTCCTCTCCCCCCCCCCCCCCCCCCCCCCCACACACACACACACACAAAGCACATACCCCAATTTCCACGAGCAAATAGTGGAGAGATGCAGATAAGATGCTGCGTCTAGTCAGGGTTTACAGTGTTTGCAACAATTATCCACCTATTTAAATGGAAAGGGAATCCCCAAGTCTGTGACAGTCACCGGGGCATCTCTTAATTGTCAATTGATGGTAAGATCCTTGCAAGAGTCCTACTGAACCAACTGAATGAACACCTTGAATAGTCAGGCGTCTACAAGGAAGCCAGTGTGGATCCTGGAAGATTAGAACAGAGGAACAATTGACATGATCTTCACAACAAGACAGCTTGAAATGCCAGGAACAGAATATGGACCTGCATGGCCTTTTCCAACCTTACCAAAGCATTTGACACAGTCAGGCGGGAGGGACTTTGGAAAATTCTGGCCAAAATTGGATGTCCTGCCAGATTTATAGCAATGGTGCGGGAGTTCCATGATGGTATGCTTGCAAGGGTCCAAAATAATGGCGAGTTTTCTGAGCCATTCCCTGGGATAAATGGAGTTAAGCAAGGCTGTGCACTAGCTTCAGCACAGTTCAGCATGATGTGTTCTGCCATGCTTATAGATGCCTTCCAGGATGGTGACAATGGTATACATATTAGGTATTGCTTTGATAGCACGCTTTCAAACCTAAGAAGGCTGCATGCAAGCTAAATCCAAGATGCAGACAGAGGTGCTAGACGAGTTCCTCTTTGCTGATGACATGACAAAGGGTGCTCCAACAGAAGAGAAAATGCCAAAAGGTGTGGATCAAGTATCTGATTCATGTGACAGCTATGATCTCACAACAAAAAGACTGAGGAAGTATATCAGCCAGCACCTAGAAAGCCTTACAAGAAGTCTTCCATCACAGTGAAGGTGAACGGTTGCAAGTGGTGGTCAAGTTCACCTACCTTGGAAGCACATTGTCTAGAGTTGTGGAAATTGATGATGAAGTCAGTGCCAGGATTACCAAATCTAGTGCAGCATGTGGCCGAGTACGTGGAAGTATTTGGGATCGAAGTGGAATCACTTGACACAAAACGCATGTGAAACGTGAACAGTTTTAATACCAACGGCATGCCAAAATACTGAACCACTTCCATACAAACTGCCTTAGAAAACTTCTTAAGATCAAGTGACAAGACAGGATTCCAGAAAAGGGCAGGGATGCATTCTGAAATTGGCACAATTAAGATGGACAGGCCATATTACCAGAATACCTTTATTATGAGTTCAGTGAAAAGTAAGATTTGTTATTTCATGTGAATCGTCAGGCAGACGATTTGCATGAAATTGCAACATTTTTGACTGAAAAATGAATATATATCGATATCTACATATTCGTCTGCTGCAGTTGTCATTCCATTTTAAAAGGTTAAAAACGGCAAGTCAACAAAATAAGAGCTCAAGGATGATCGTTGGCGCACCTAGATTAAATAATTTGCACATTTGCTCAGACAGCTGGCGAGGTGCCTTGTAACAGTTTTTCCATTACCGCTAAATTTGACTCATATTGCAGACAGGTTTTAAAAATTGTGTTCATCCATAACCAGTCTTTGGGCAAGTTCAGCACACGACAAACCGATGATATATATATTTTTTTTTCCAGAAAATAGGATTTGACACTTCATGCAAATTGTCTCCAAAGGAGACAATTTGCAAGAAATGTCAGATCCTATTTTCTGTGAAAAAAAAAAAAAAATGTCGTCTGCTGATTATATTTACCCAGTACGCTATGCGTTAATCATCTTCCGGTTACAGGTTTGTCGGACATTCAAGTAATCAAACCTGATGACCTGACAGAAGTGAAAACTGTAGTGGAAGAACACCCACGCATGTTTAATCCAAAAATTTCCAATTTTCCTGAAACAAATCCTAAAGTTGTAGTGCCATGTCAACCATTTACAAATCGGTTTTGAGTTGTAGTTTTACGGCCCAGTCAACACTGTTAAGATCATGCCGAGTCCTCCAGTTGACCTCCTCACACTTCCAGTGTCCGCTTAGTCCTCTAAGCGGTTTACACGTATTAGTACTGTACTTTGTGCACAAACTTTCGATGTAACTTACAACCGCCATTCTTGAATCAGCGAATGGAGGAAAATGGCCGTAGAAATGATTTTATGATCAGTCTCCACGAAAATTTTGTGGCTGGGCTGGGATTCGAACTTGCCTGGATCTACATAATAGTAGATGACTATAAACATCCAAAATAAGCACGCGAGGAACATTCATTACGAAAATACGCCAATTCAAACATCCACCAAAACAGAAAGTTTTCAGATAAAAATTCTGACATTTTTCATATTTCTGTTAAAAGCATATATGTGGGTACTCGTTAGAACCGCCTCGCCGAGGCGGTTCTAACGAGTACCCACAATATGTTTTTGAGCAGAAATAAGAAAAATAATGTATAGCCCTGTAAACCCCAGTTTTACTATATAAAAGTGGGGTTTAAGGGGGTCAAAATTATATAGGCATGTTTTTGTGATGTGATGGCAGCTTTGGTTTAGAATCTCCGTAGCACGGTCTTTAGCGATCTCAATTTTTTTAAATTGACAGAATGGGGATAATAACCCCAAGAACAATGAGAAATGTGTTTGTAAAACATAATGCCCCTAGCTATATGCTTTTCCCTACAAAATACCAAACTTTAAAAGGGTAAATAATCCATAAATTAATCAGATTTTTTTTTTAAACGGCAAACCTACTCCTCAGTCCCAATAACTCTGCCAGATATAAAAACCCTAGACTGGCTCCCGTCTAACTGATTTTGAATCAGCATTAAAATTTATTTATATTTTACAAAAATCCTATCTTTTGGAATGTCTTTCTTTCTGGTTTGGCCGATCATATGAGTTTCTGTTCGGTAAGGGAGATGATATGTCTAGAAAAATAGTTAAGGAGGAGGATTTTACCTTCGTTAGATTGGAAAATTTCTTAGCGTAGGGCCAGGCTATCAAAACTCTATCTCAAATACTTTCTGAGATATCTTACAAGGTAAACTCTGACGAACACGGCCCCTCAGCCTTTACAAAGTAAGGACAATAGGCGCAGAGTAGATCTACACGCAGAAAGACGTGTCGTGCTCTGTACACCGCATTAATATACCCAGCAGGCACACAACGTTGGAACAGCGTCGATTCAAGATTGATTCGAATCGACATTGTTTCAACGTTGCGTGCCCGCTGGGCAGTAGTTCCTTCGAAAAGAGCTAACCGAGCGAATGCACAGGTTGATCTGAGCCGAAGCTGGCTGCACTTAATTTCCTTTTCAGTTTGGGGTTACTTGTGCTTTATAAGCAGTAGCTGCTTATTATAAATTAAGTATTTATAACACAACATTTGGTCACAGTATGATGTCGAAATAGTCAATGTTTCATGGCTGATTTTTGTCTCACGCATAATAGTACACGAGACGCGGAACCCAGAAAAGAGCCCGTATGCAATATACGGACAACGGAGACACATATAAGCCTGTGCATGCGTGTAGGCTGATTAGGATTCGTCGAGTGTGAGCTGGCAACGAAGGCCATGATCAGACTGCGCAAATGCGCAGTCTGATCATGGCCTTCGTTGCCCATATGTGACAAAATGGGCATTTTTTCTGCGTTTGAATCGTGTATTCATGTTTTCACAACTGATTTCTTTTTAATACGGCTGACTGTAGGCATTTTTCACACACGAGTCTATTCAGTTTATGGAAGAATAAGTGATAACGTGCTTTTGCGATAGTTGTAGAAAATAATAATTTAATGTTGCATGCATGTATGCAGAACATACAGCCCATGAAACAACTGTACTTGCGGATAACCGATCATGTCTGGATCGTATGTTGAATATGTTTTATCTTGATCATCCTCCAGTTGACTTGATTAGTTCACATTTTGCCAAACGATAACTCTTCAGAATCCTAACTTCATTTCAGTACGTAAAACTCCGAGCCGAATTTCACTACGAAAAACTCCGAAAAATTAACGACTGTTCAAAAATTTAAACAAATGATCACGGTCCGTTAAGTAAGTTTGCCGCCATGCCCATATGCGGTAAAACTCTTAAAATCTTCTTCTCCAGAACCAAGAAAGCTGAATCTTCGTATTTAGCATTGAAGACTCGAGATCTACTATAAGTTTATTCAAATGGTGACCGTAAGTTAAGGTTTGACCGTATCACAGCAAGGTCAGTTTTGCGTCCCATGCGTTTGCATGGGGAAAATGTTGAAAAGTCATTTTCTGAAAATGTATTAAAGACTGATGGCTGAGCCCTGCAATGTTTTACTACTTTTATGTGTGATTAAAGTAGTAAAACATTTTAGTACAATCAAAATTTTGTCTTCTCGGGTTTATCCACACTTGCCCTTAGGTTATATACATGTATAAAATTGTGTAATTTTAAATTTCTTCTCTGAAACCGCGTAAGCAGTTTTCACCAGAATTCACATGGGGCCTTATGTTGAAAGGGTATTGGCAATTTATTCAAATGGGTGTGCATCATTGAACAAGATGGCCGCCATGCCCATATACGGTAAAACACTTAAAATCTTCTCCAGAACCAAGGAAGCCTTGAGGCTGAATCTTGGTATATAGCATTTGGGACTCAAGATCAACCAAGTTTGTGCAAACGATGATCGTAGATTGAAATTTGACCGTTTTACAAAAAAAGGTCAAATTTTCGTCTCCATACATTTCTATGGAGAAATTGTTGAAAACTCATTTTCTCAAAATGTATTAAAGACTAATGGCTGAAACTTACAGTGTATGATAAAAGCGGTAAAACCTTTTAGTTACAATCAATGTTTTGTCCCCTGGGGACGGGGGCTTATCTGCCCTTGCCTCTGGGCTATATACATATATAAAATCGTTAAACGTCTTCTTCTCATAAACTGATGGACCAATTTGCACCAGATTTCACTTGTGGCCTTCTGTCATAGGGGTATTGCAATTTTTTCAAACGGTTGCGCATCATTGAACAAGATGGCCACCATGCCCACTTATGGTAATAAAACAGTTACCAATTCTTCTTCTCCAGAACCAAGAAAGCCTTGAGGCTGAATCTTGGTACTCAAGGTCTACCAAGTTTGTTCAAATGATAATCCTAGGGTAACCTTTGACCTTTTTACAGCGCGTTCCAAGTTGTGTCCTAGTTTCTGTGCAATACTGGAAGCGTGTTGCATAGCATCTGCAAATATGCACTGGCTGTTTTACTCAGGTGAGCGAATCGTTCCCATGGGCCTTTTTGTTTAATTTTCCGATAAAATAAGGCTTTGGGATCGTGGAGCCCATTTTGGGTACTTTGATGCTTGGACCTGTGCGCTATTTCATTGTTGTTTTGTTTTAGTTTTTATTTTGCCGAAAAAAAAAAAAAAAAAAACAACAAAAAAAACAAAACAAAAAAAAACGCTTGACATTTGATTGAATCTTCTGCTAGGCAAGATGATTCGCATGACATACCAATAAAAATCTAAAATGATGCCGTTGGAAAGAAAGAAGACCAAAAAAAAAAAAAAAAAAAATCGAAGACTCGGTTTGATTAAGTCTCTTCAAATACAGCTATGTAGCTCATGAGACTGCACAAGCCCCCAGTACCGATGATTGTTTTTGTCTCCCTCTGAAAAAAGGTCTAACCTAAAAGGAAAGAATAAGATATTCTTTCTTTTTAGTGAGTGTAGAGCCTGTTCAAACTTCAAACCCAGCTGGCATAAGACATTTATACAACGTTGCATCAACGTCGATGCACGTCATGACGTTGCATCGACGTTGATTCGAACGTTGCGTATCCGCTGGGAAGGGGCTTGATGTGCAGGACAGCAAACATGAAATGACAAGTGTTGTCTCCCATATTAACATGTCGGAATTTCAACCAAGTGGACCCAGTCCTTATAGATATACAAAATCTAATAATCATCTTGTTGTAGAATTTGGGCCTGTGTAGAATTTGGTTTGAGCATGCGCGGCTGGCATATCCGCTCAGCTCTCGTATCAGTGGACTTTCCCCACTATATACAGCTTCTGTTGATATCTTTCGCCTCTTATCTAATAACCGGCAGCAGGAGAAGAAAGGGTCCTCGAGCCAAATCTAGACAGCGATGGCCCAGATCAGCTGCACATCCATGCAACTTGTTCAGCCCTTCGTTATACGCTCAAAGATTCGTGGAGACTCCAGATTTTATTGATGAACAGCACAGGCCCTGGTCCGACGATGCATTCACATGTACGCACGCTGATTTGAATTGTCGCTGTTCCGTATGCCCCGAAGGCACCTTTTTGTAAAGGCGCGGGTCCAATCTATTGAGCACATCACATGTCACGTCTGGTTACTGCATCACTCTATCACGTGTCACAGCTATTAGCCAATCAGTTCATTAGTTCCAATCAGTAGCTGCTTTATGGTGAATTATATGTCATATTTCACGGCACTTAGAAACCACGAGGGATTTCAAGCCATTAGTGTATAGATGAACGGATATTCGTTTTAAGAAAGTGCTTTGTTTAATAGTTTTCTGCCATTAGATAGTGTTTTGCATGCTGTAAGGTTTAGCATCTGGGCCCAGTTGTTCAAAACTAACGATGTCTTTAGTTAACGATTCGTTAAAATTTTAATCGAGTGATATGCAAATATGCTGAAATTTTTTGCTGAAAAAAATGTGAGTAGCTTTTGCACTGCAAAAGCTACTCACATTTTTTTCAGCAAAAAATATCAGAATATTATGTATTGAATCCACTAAAGCAGTTAACGAAATGACCCTTAACGAGCTCGTTAAGCTAACGACGCTTTGAACAACTGACCCCTGGTTGTGACGGTAATGGCTGAGTACCTATACATTAATCCATTTAAGACTGAATAACGCCGGCACCCCCAACCCCCACTACCCCACCTTTCCCCTCCCCCCCCCCCCCCCCCCCGCCAATGCGGAGAAGCAAACAGGAAGTCATAAGAGTTGTCTCCCATGTAAAACATGGCGGAAAAATTACCGTGTGTAGCCAGTCTGTTTTAAGGGTCAAACAGTATTGTAGAATGCATTCTGTCAACATGCTGAACAGAACACAATTTTCACAATCGCACAAAAAAGGGTCCAAACGATCAGAAAAAGGGCCCAGTGTTCAAATATCTTCCGCCCTGGCGAAATATTAACCAAACAGATGTGCAATCGCTAGTTTTTTGTTGTTGTTGTTGTTTTTTTTTTTTTTTTTTTTTTTTTTTTTTTTGTACTTTTCCATTTAAAAATCTCAGCGGAAAGCCTAATATTAAAATCGTTGCATTTAATAGGTTTTAGAAACGTAGTTCCGCGAAAACTAGAATGATGTCGACGTCTACAAATCTTTAGACAAAATGCTTATTCCAGGGCGACTCGGGAAATATTTCCGGAATTAAAAACTCGGAATCTCTCGGGAAATATTTCCGGAATTAAAAACTCGGAATCTCTCGGGAAATATTTCCGAAATTTAAAAAATCAGAATCTCTCGGGAAATATTGCTGAAATCAGAAATCGGAATCTTTCGGGAAATATTTCCGGAATTAAAAACTCGGAATCTCTCGGGAAATATTTCCGGAATTGAAAACTCGGAATCTCTCGGGAAATATTTCCGGAATTAAAAACTCAGGGTGCATTGTAAGTGTAAATACATTGTATGTCACATATACGGATACGTAACAGATTGTTACGTATGCGTACAGTTGTTCGCATACGTAACAATTACATACGTGTTTGAGTGTCACATAGAGAATTTTACACATATGCAAACAATACGATTTCTTTACATCTTATAAAATTGCAAAGAAAAACAAATACAATTGGATTGGAATAGAAATTATACATGTAACGTGGTAGGAACGTTATTCTTTCCCTATTAATGCGTTTGTTCTTTTACACTATGTCCTTGGGCGAAACGTTTGGAGACAGATTTGACGCGGCGTCTGATCAGACTCCAGACAGTTTGTCAGTCGTATTGATAAACATGTGCAAAAGTCGAGCAATTGTCATTTCTGTATATAATTTAAAATCCGTTTGGTTTAAAATTCTATCAAAGGAGGGGTCTAGGACCTGAGGCACGAATGGGGGTCAAACATTGATTTGTTTTTAGAATATGTTACAAGCAAGAGCATATCAAAGTGGCTGTAATGATACTAAACCACTACTGGAGCATATTGGACCTCTAGTTACGGTACGGATCGAAGAGGTCCGGGTGGTCAAAATGATAGGGGCATAAGGAACAAATAAGTTTTAGAACATGGTCTTGTAGCATATCAGAGCGACCGGATAGGGGTATGAGAAACAAATAAGGTTTATAGCATGGTCTTGTAGCATATCAATGCGACCGGTATGATGGGTAAACCATTATACAGCTAACATTGTTTACGTAGGGTCAAATCAGGGGTCGTTGGGGTCTAAGTTTGCGACTGCTGGTATATTCGATGGCCTACCATCGTGAGGATGCCGTACTAGTTAAAACGTTTTTTTATAGTGTTCTTTCTATGTGTATGGTTCGTACACCATACGAACACATCACATAAATTGTCCACGTTTCATGTGCGTACATTTGTACGCAAACGTAACACATTAATGTCACGTGTTACATTTGCGTACACATATACTCATATATAACACATATGTTACGTTTTCGTATGTATGACATATGCACACTCACAATTATTCACACTTGCAGTGCATTAACCTCCATTTCTAACTCCAAAGTTCGGAGGCGGTGCATCACGAAAACACGCCTATATAATTTTGACCCCCTTAAACCCCACTTTTATACAGTAAAACTGGGGTTTACAGGGGTATACATTATTTTTCTTATTTCTGCTCAAAAACATAGATTGTGGGTACTCGTTAGAACCGCCTCATCGAGGCGGTTCTAACGAGTACCCACAATCTATGTTTTTAGCAGAAGTATGAAAAATATCAGAATTTTTTATCTGAAAATTTTCATTTTTAGGTGGTAAAATTCTCTATATATTTGAATAGGCGTGTTTTCGTAATGGTGAGTGTGCATATGTCACACATACGAATACGTGTCACACTAACGCAGTATCAGGGTATGAAGTTTGTGCAATCAATTTCTCCTACAGTTGTCAAGGAATATTTAGGAATTTTAACCCTTAAAGCCTTCAATCACAACTCAGCAGACGACATTTTGAACTTTTTTTTTTTTTTTTTTTTTTTTCAAGAAAAATGTCGATATTTATGCGACTATTTACATGAAATGTTAAGACCTATCTCTACGAAAAATAAAAATAGAATATCGTCTGCTACAGGTAAGAGGGGTATGCAGATAAATATATATATATATGTTTCTAATTTTCAATGAAAACACGTTTTGGGTATTCATTACAAGCGCCTGTGAGACGCTTTTAATGCTTACCTACAGTTTTCATGAAGAAATGAGAAAATTATCAATACGTTTGTTCTGGGAAAAAAAAAAAACACTGGTGCTACATCAATCTTAACCACTCTCTGGGCTAATTCAGCAGGCGACACTTTAATCGTATTGATGGTATTTTTTCTTATTTTTCCTAGAAATCAGATTTTGATATTTCATGCAAATTGTCTCCATTGGAGACAATTTGCATGAAATGTCTAAATCTGTTTTATGGGGAAAATAAGAAAAAATACTCAAATACATCATCTGCTGAAAATTTTACCTAGAGTACTAAGCGTGAAGTAAAATTGTTTTATTTAGGACATTACATGTATAGAATCATGTTTTTCATCCCGCACCGTTTTCTGCTTTCTACTAGCTGACTGAGAAGCCTGTGGGAGACGAACTGTTTTCTAATCTTGAAGCGATGCAATTATACGACATCAGAGGGAAAAAAGAAACGACCCAACTACCTTAATTAACATTCAACGTCTGCTCCTGTTCACTAATTAAATCTCTTAAATTGAAGGAGTTATATTAAACAAGAAATACTGTTCAATTTGGGGCTAAAACGAGCATACAGTTGTCGGGTTTGTCGTAATTATCAAGGTTTATGATCCAAGATTCGTCGTCTGCTTCTTACTTATAGTGAAACGTACGGAACCTTTAATCGGCTGAAGTTAAACATCAGATGGCGACATTTTAAGATACCTTTCTTAGGGTTTTTCATGACACAAATTTTAATGTCTTTTTGACCCGCAAAACCATCACCTGGGCCCTCAAAGGTTCAGGAGTGATTATTTATCATTAACCCTTTCCACCCTGAGTTTATGAAATGGACGTTTCCATCATTGACTTTGGACCTGTCCATTGTTGCAAATAATTTAAGGCTGTCAGTCAGAAATCAAAACAGAATGGCAAGCAGTGTAAATCCTGATGAGACGGCTCATTGTGGGCCGTCAGATCAGGATCTACACGGTTTGCAAAGGTATCTGGTTTGGTCTGCTGAGCTGAAAAGGTCAACCTAAAATCAATTTTGTTTATTTCTGGCTTTGAAATGTTCAAAATGCCCCTCATAATGTTACGTACAGGTAGTTGTAACATGAAAGAAATAAAACTCATTGATAGCAGGTGTCATATAGTCTTATATTCCACTTGATTGATAGAGATTAATAATAATAGTGATCCAATCTCCGTACATGTAGCAGTCCTAAGTATTGGGACAGGCAGGCAAACAGTGAAGACCAAGATCAGACGCCGCAAAACGCGGCGTCTGATCTTTGTCTACACTGCTTGCTATTCACCCAGCAGTTATATAGACGGGGAGTAAAATAGACTTGTACAAAATATAGGACCTTCCGCTGATTGAAGAAGGGCAGTTGTCAGTTTCTGGCGAAAGAATGTGCACAATACTGGTTAACCGCTTAGAGGACTAAGCCTTCCCAGTAAACGTGTGGTTAGGTAAACTGACCGCGCTCGACATGACCCTATTGGGTTGACTGGGCCGTAAAACCTCAACACAAACAAACAAAATATAGGGGGAAAAAAAGGTAAGAAATGAACTCTTTCGGTGCCAAATTTCAGACGACATTTGTCGTCTGGTTTTCTGTTTTAACAGACTATCGCTTGAAAAGAAGTTTATATGTAAAGTTGAAAGACTGACTGTCAAACAGCGTAGATCCAGATGAGACGGCTTATATGAGCCGTCTCATCTGGATCTATGCTGTTTGCAAAAGCCTATTATTATCGCCTGTCGCAGTGAAAGAGTTAAAGGGGTTCCAATATTTCCGTACATATAGGGTATTCTAAGTTTAAAGGACAATGTAATCATTTTGGCAAGTGGTCATCAAATTTAGGACAGGTAGAGTTAGGGGCTACGGTGTCCGTATAATTAGAACAGAACAGAAGAGCATACACTTTATTCTTTCAAGGTCTGTACAAAGACATTTGAGGAAATTAACAATAGTAACTGAGACATAGTGGATACGAAGCGACAAAGTGATAACATACAAGTGTGATATAAATCTAAATCAATCTTACTTTACTGGCGGTGTTGGTTGATGGCTTAGTTTCATAAGATGTAAGAAGTTTGCTACACACCACAACCATTTTAAGTACATTGTATGATGCTTTAAACAAAACCATCGTTTGCCAACGGATCTTCTCCTTCAAAACTTTTTTCTTTGTTTACAGTACTGTATTAATGCAATTGCACAAAGTGAAATCATTTTGATATATCTTTCGAAATGTATTTGTTTTTTGTCAACATGTATGCAAGATTTTCAAAATTTAGCAGAGTAGCAGTCTTATGAATATTATCTAATACTTCAAAGTACATACAGACGACAAAAATACAAGATTTAGTGATACAGTAAATATTGCCCAACAATCACATAACATTGTAAACTAATTTATAGTTAATATAGGGTAGCACAAAAAAAAAAAAAAAAAAAAAAAAAAAATCTGTTACCGTACATGTTCAAAGTGTTCGGACAGAGTGGGCTGAGCAAACAATATAGACGCTGATCGGACGTCACAGAACGTGGCTTTTGATTATGGTCCACCCTGTTTGCCACCCATTCGTCAGTTTTAGATACGTCAACATGTGTTACAATTTAGGACAAGTATGTTGACGCTCTGGATATACTTTGTAGACTGTCCGCCATTTTACAAGGGAGACAATTTCTGCGACTTCATGTTTGCTTTGCTGTATATCAAGTCACTTCTGAAAAATATCTACTCTAAAAAGAAAGAATTTGCTCCCTGTGGGAGCAAATTCTTTCCTTTTAGAGTAGATTCCTTTTCAGAAGGAAACCTTTTTATTTATTTTTACGAGTAGGTTCATCCAGAAGGTGCAAAGAACAATTTGACAGAGTCGCCTCCCTTGAAAGTGTATTTCAACTCCCAGTAATGTATTCGAATGATTAGAAGCACTACGGTGCAACAAAAAACTGGTCGTTTTATATCGAACACGACAGCCTTTGGCAGCATCATTAGGATCTTGTTCCCTCTAAATTGTGAGCCCGATTAAAATTAATAATTTACGTTTTCTGAATTTGCTACTTCCACGTGGTAATAAATTCACAATAATGAACTAATTAGATCGAGTTTTCCCTGCTCATCGCTGCAATAATGAGCTACCTAGCGAGCGCCGGGCCATTTAGGTGAGATGTTAGGCTAAAACGAGGCTAATTTGAAAAAAGAGCTGCAGCAAATTTTATCTTAATTTGTTTGTTTGAAATTGAGGAACAGGTAATGATAATTAAAATCAAGCCCAGCTGGCAGAAGTTCCAACTTTTCTAGCCGAAGAAATAAAAATGAACAAGATGTCTGTAATACTTTTAGATGAACTTAAAGATGATACTACTGATAGAATCTCATCACGAAAAGATAACTATATAATTTTGACCCGGTAAACCTCACTTTTATATAGTAAAACTGGGGTTTACAGGGGTATACATTAGTTTTCTTATTTCTGCTCAAAAACATAGATTGTGGGTACTCGTTAGAACCGCCTCAGCGAGGCGGTTCTAACGAGTACCCACAATCTATGTTTTGAGCAGAAATATGAAAAAAAAAAAATATCGGAATTTTTAGCTGAAAATTTTCAATTTTTGGTGGTGAAATTTTCAATATATTTGAATAGGTGTGTTTTCGTAATGCTATAGGGAATAGTGAATGTTGTTTTATCATATGATGTAACGTGTGACAGTATCATACTACATTATGGGGGATGGACACGTTATCAGGGGAGGCAAATCTGTCTGAATTGTTCTACCTTTCTGAAAAGGGGTCTACTTTAAAAGGAAAGGGTTGGCTCCCTCGATCTTTCCTTTAAGAGTAAACCCCTTTTCAGAAGGGGCTTTGTGTGCCGGAATGCGAATATTAAGCCACAAAAAGTTGTCTCTCTTGTAAAACATATCGGACAACCTACCAGATGTATCCAGCACCCTTTATGCATTACGCACTTGGTTGTTGGGATGACGTCTATACATGTAACAAGCCATTGTCTGGTATTGAGATTGTGAAAAGGCGACTTAGCGAGCGGAAAACGTAATTTTGGGACAGTTGATAAATAGAATCTTGCATTTTAGCTCCTTTCAAATGATATTATTAAACTCGTTCAATAATTTCAATCTTTTGCGTGCCATGGCTCGCAAAAGATATAAATTATCGACTCGTTTAATAAATATCATGAAATGAACACTCTTGTCGAATCCTCCATGTTCTGCATGTACACAAACGTATTTACTCTACGTATTCGGACAGACAGGACGAAGCAAACAGTGTAGACCCAGATTAGACGCTACAGAACGCGGCGTCTGATCAAACTGTTTGCCAGTCATACAGATGTGTTTTAGTCACATCAAGATGGGATAAAATGGAATTGTTCAAATTTTATGAACGTCTGGGAAGGATGCGTTTCTAATGAGTAATCACAGCATGCGTTTTTGTGGAGAAATAAGAGAAACTATTTAATTGGATAACCATGTTATCTAGAGCTATGAAAGTTATGCTTTTTCACCATATAATATGAGAAATGAAAACATATATATATAAAAAACATAAAAACAGAGTTATTCAGTGCAATTTTGTCTGGAAATAACAAATAAATTTAAATTGGGTTTAACGCTCAGTACTCTGGGTAAAATTTTCAGCAGACGACATTTTAAAATGTGTTTTTTTTTTTTTTTTTTTTGTTTTTTTTTCTAGAAAACAGGATTTTACATTTCATGCAAATTGTCTCCATTGGAGACAATTTGCATTAAATGTCAAAAACTGTTTTGAGGGGAAAATAAATATCACCAATTTGTCGTCTGCTGAATTAGCCCAGAGAGTGGTAAAGGTTAAAACTTTCTGATAGTTCACCAAAATTCACTTTATAATGTAGACACCTGAATACCCATGTTTTCACTATGTTAACAGGGTAGATGGGGTACATATAACATAGACTGTGCCATTGCAAAAACTTACCTATTCAAATATACAGAAAATTTCCCTCCAAAAACTGAAAAAGTTCAGATAAAAAACTCTGATATTTTTCAAAGTTCTGCTCAAAATATAGATTGTGAGTACTCATTAGAACCGCCTCGGCGAAGCGTTCTAACGAGTACCACAATCTATGTTTTTGAGCAGAAATAAGAAAAATAATGTATACCCTGTAAACCTTAGTTTGCTATATAAAAGTGGGATTTAAGGGGGTCAAAATTATATTGGCATGTTAAGTGATGGCGAATACGCAGGCTGATCTGTGCTTTCGTTTTACGCATGCATGATAGGAGACTTTATCTCATGACGCGGTTATGAAGTAAAAGGGTACATTTGTACATGCACAAGTGATTAAAATATCGCTCAACACTTTCAATAAATAAATTAAAAATTCAGCTGAAAGAAACATAAAGAATAATCACATTATATCGGGCCTCTTGAGGAACGCTCCTTTCAAATAAACCCATAAATGTTTCGCTTTATTATTAACATTTTAATATCTCCAAATTAAACTCCAGCTGAAGTTTCAATAAATTTTGATGATTGTGAAAATTGCAATAAAGCACGAACGTAGCTTAGACATTTGCACGCGGTCACATAAAGCACGCACAGCTACAAAATTATGTTTTTAAACGTCTCAACAAAATTTAATTAAAGTCTCTTTAAACTACTTTATTGGATCTTAACGATGTATAAATTAGTAATAAGAATAATTTTTGTTGAATATGTCAATATAATTTCCTGTTTGTACATTATGCAAATACGTTTGAAGATCGTTTAAATAAGCTGACTTTTGTGTGTGATAGTTCTTACATCTTTATTGATATAAAAATATTTACAGAAGGTTTGATAAACTAATATTAAACTAATATTTAAAACTTAATCAGTATCCCATAGTGGGCCTGGATCCAGAAAAGGTGCATTTGAAAGTGATCCGTAATGCGAAAAAATGGACATTCGTACGCATGCGCACTGCGATGACACAGATCATTCTACGCATCCGTCCTGTCTGATCAGTCTTTGCTAGGAGATCATACGCATCCGCACTGTCTGGTCAGTCTTTGCTGGGAGATCATCCTACGGGTCCGCCCTGTCTGATCAGTCTTTGTTAGGAGATCCTACGCATCCGCACTGTCTGATCAAGCTTTGCTGGGAGATCATTCTTTCGCATCCGTCCTGTCTGATCAGTCTTTGCTAAGAGATTCTACGCATCCGCACTGTCTGATCAGTCTTTGCTAGGAGATCATCCTACGCATCCGTCCTGTCTGATCAGTCTTTGCTAGGATATCCTACGCATCCGCCCTGTCTGATCAGTCTTGATAGGAGATCCTTTGCATCCGCCCTGTCTGATTAGTCTTTGCTAGGAGATCATCGTACGCATCCGCCCTATTTGATCTGATCAGTCTTTGCTAAAATATCATCCTACGCATCCGCCCTCTCTGATCAGTCTTTGCTAGAAGATCCTACGCATCCGCACTGTCTGGTCTGTCTTTGCTAGGAGATCATCCTACGCATCCGCCCTATCTGATCAGTCTTTGCTAAAATATCATCCTACGCATCTGTCCTGTCTGATCAGTCTTTGCTAGGAGATCATCCTACGCACCCCCCCCCCCCCCTATCTGATCAGTCTTTGCTAAAATATCATCCTATGCATCCGTCCTGTCTGATCAGTCTTTGCTAGGATATCCTACGCATCCACCCTGTCTGATCAGTCTTGATAGGAGATCCTTCGCCTCCGCACTGTCTGATCAGTCTTTGCTAGGAGATCATCCTACGCATCCGCACAGTCTGGTCAGTCTTTGCTGGGAGATCATCCTACGCATCCGGGTCCGCATTTGAAAGTGATCCGTAATGCGAAAAAATGGACATTCGTACGCATGCGCACTGCGATGACACAGATCATTCTACGCATCCGTCCTGTCTGATCAGTCTTTGCTAGGAGATCATACGCATCCGCACTGTCTGGTCAGTCTTTGCTGGGAGATCATCCTACGGGTCCGCCCTGTCTGATCAGTCTTTGTTAGGAGATCCTACGCATCCGCACTGTCTGATCAGTCTTTGCACGGAGATCATTCTTTCGCATCCGTTCTGTCTGATCAGTCTTTGCTAAGAGATTCTACGCATCCGCACTGTCTGATCAGTCTTTGCTAGGATATCCTACGCATCCGCCCTGTCTGATCAGTCTTGATAGGAGATCCTTCGCATCCGCACTGTCTGATCAGTCTTTGCTGGGAGGTCATCGTACGCATCCGCCCTATCTGATCAGTCTTTGCTAAAATATCATCCTACGCATCCGCCCTGTCTGATCAGTCTTTGCTAGAAGATCCTACGCATCCGCACTGTCTGGTCTGTCTTTGGTAGGCGATCATCCTACGTATCCGCCTTATCTGATCAGTCTTTGCTAAAATTTCATCCTACGCATCCGCCCTGTCTGATCAGTCTTTGCTAGGAGATCCTAAGCATCCGCACTGTCTGATCAGTCTTTGCTAGGAGATAATCCTACGCATCCCCCTATCTGATCAGTCTTTGCTAAAATATCATCCTACGCATCCGTCCTGTCTGATCAGTCTTTGCTAGGATATCCTACGCATCCGCCTTGTCTGATTAGTCTTGATAGGAGATCCTTCGCATCCGCACTGTCTGGTCAGTCTTTGCTAGGAGATCATCCTACGCATCCACCCTATCTGATCAGTTTTGCTAAAATATCATCCTACGCATCCGCGCTGTCTGATCAGTCTTTGCTGGGAGATCATCGTACGCATCCGCCCTGTCTGATCAGTCTTTGCTAAAATATCATCCTGCGCATCCGCCCTGTCTGATCAGTCTTTGCTGGGAGATCCTATGCATCTGCACTGTCTGGTCAGTCTTTGTTGGGAGATCATCCTACGCATCCGCCCTGTCTGATCAGTCTTTGCTAGGAGATCCTACGCATCCGCACTGTCTGGTCAGTCTTTGCTGGGAGATCATCCTACGCATCCGCACTGTCTGATCAGTCTTTGCTGGGCATTCTGTGACTTAGCATCTTAGGATATTTTAGGCGGATGGAGAAGACTCTGATCATTGCGGGAATGCGCAGGCTGATCTGAACTTTCGCAGGGCGCAATTATTGTAAGGTACATTTTCTCATGACCCAAATACCGTATATAGTGCAAACGGCGAAGACAAGACTGGCTCCAGTCTCCAGTGACCAAATATTTTTTTTTCTTATAATCCTGTTTGATAGTCCACTGAAATAAAACCAAAATAATATCATGACTATAAAGGCTTGTCACTAGTGACCAGCCTTTGTAGTCATGATATTATTTTGGTTTTATTTCAGTGGATTGTCAAACAGGATTATAAGGGAAAAATAGTCACTGGAGACTGGAGCCAACCTATGCGAAGACCAGTAGCAGGTATTTTGTGCTCACCCAACCGCTATTTTGACCTGGAACGGAAACGGCGAATGTTTCACAAAGTATACTGACAGACTTTAAAAACGCAACACTTGGATAACAGCTTTAATTTCTGTTTCATGATAAGACATAAATTGATCATTTTTATTGCATATTAAAGACTCGTCAGTTGTTAGTATCTCATGAGAAAGTTAACATCTAACGATTTTGTGATAGGGGTTACAATGTACCCATTTTATTGAAAAAAAAAAAAAAAAAAAAAAAAAAAAACAGCAGCAAAAGTTCTCCTATTACTTTTAAATGAAGAGTGAAACGAGGGTATAACTCTTGTTTTGGACTTCAATTGCAACCCGGCAATCATTTCCACTTTGATTGGCCTAAAGATTTATTGTTGGTACCCCTTTTCACAAAAGGTAAATATCGAAATGCTTTTAAAACAATTTTACTGACAACTTTGCATTTTGACCTTGTAACATTGGTAGAATTGATTCTTATTTGTTATATCGCTCGAAAGAGATTGCTCAAGGTATAACATTATCAAAACAAAGAACTCTTATTGTACAATGGCGGCTGGAAGATATTAAGCAAAGAAGTGTTGCGTTTTTAAAGTCTGAATATAGAAAACTCAACACATGTCATCAAAACGCAAAGAATATTCTTCTTCCCTTCAATTAAACGAATTTTATTGCGCAAGTAATTTTAGACTGAATTTCTCATCAACATAGCTGTAGTCATCACGAAAACGTACCTATATAACTTTGACCCCCTTAAACCCCACTTTTATACAGTAAAACTGGGGTTTACAGGGGTTACATTATTTTTCTTATTTCGGATCAAAAACATAGATTGTGTATACTCGTTAGAACCGCCTCGGCGAGGCGGTTCTAACAAGTAAACACAGTCTAGGTTTTGAGCAGAAATATGAAAAATATCAGTTTTTTATCTGAAATTTTTCAGGTTTTGGAGGTAAATTTTCTAATTATTTGAATAGGCGTGTTTATGTAATTATTAAACAGCGCAAAATATAAAGTGTCCAGAATCGGGGCTATTCTTAAAAGAAAGAATTTTCTCCCTGAGGGAGCAAATTCTTTCCTTTAAGCGTAGCCCCTATCAAAGAGGAGAAAATATATTTTGCTAGGTGATCTCTGCAAATATATTTTTCGAGGTGATCTCCCATTATTACAAGTAATTTTCCTTTAGCACATGCGTCTGTTCTGTTGATATATATTTACTGACCAATTAGGCAAACAACAAATTGATGATAATGTTCTCATTTTTCCTAAAATAAATTAGACGTTGAAGCAAATTGTTTCAGTGAAAAGTCAAATCCTGTATCTAGAAAAAATAAGAAAAGAATATTTCAGTATGCAATCTGCTGATATTTTACCTAGCATGCTAGGAGGTCGCGGGTTAAACCCCCACCGCGGTCGGCAACATTCTTTCATGGAGATTGATCATGAAGTATTTTCTACGGTCATTCTCTCCCTTCCACTGATTCAAGAAGGGCAATTGTCAGTTTCTGGCGAAAGAATGTGCACAATACTGGTTAACCGCTTAGAGGACTAAGCCTGCCCAGTAAATGTGTGGTTAGGTAAACTGACCGCGCTCAACATGACCCCATTGGGTTGACTGGGCCGTAAAACCTCAACACAAACAAACAAACCTAGCATGCTAATCTCGTCTGCTAATACCTAAATCCAGCGTATTAACTTTCACCACTCTCTTGGCTTGTTCAGCAAACGACAAATTGGTGATATTTTTTCTTATTTTTTCCAGAAAACAGGATCTGACATTCCATGCAAATTGTCTCCATAGGAGGCAATTTGCGTGAAACGTCAGGATTTTCGTGAAACGTCACATCCTCTTTTCTAGGAATAATAAGGTAAATATTTCACTAGGTCTATGTCGTCTGCTGAAAATTTTACCCAGAATGCTGAGCATGAAGGATTAATCCCGTTTCTTCTCTTTTGCAGAATGATTGGTTCCTGTGGGTCCTGTGGTCAGACAATCGCTGCAAACGAACTCGTAATGAAATCACAAACGTCAGTTTATCACGTGAAGTGTTTCGCGTGTGTCACGTGCCACAGCCAGTTGGTTCCCGGTGATCGTTACAGTGTTGTGAACGGAAGTATTCTTTGTGAACAAGACTATCCAAAAGTGATCAAAGGACACACCTCTCTTCCCGCGAGGACAAATCAGAAAATCCAGTTTCCAACATTAGTGTGAACTTTATTTTTATTTTGGCCGCGCCAAACGAAAACGTGTCTTCGGGCGTATGCGGACAGCGAAGGCCCAGATCAGACTGTGCGCATGCGCAGTCTGATCAGGGCCTTCGCAGTCCAAAAACAGAATCATTGAATACCGTAGAATGTTACAATGGAGAGCGAATGCCCGGATAAGACTTTGCGCATGTGCAGAATGATCTGAATCTGCGCATTTTGCGCATGCTCGTAGGCATTTTTTTCGCTTGACACGACCCATTTGGTGTTCATATGTGAATTGATCTTGTGTGACTTTAACTCTTAACACTCTGGGTAAAAATTTCAGAAGACAACATATTTTTCCTAGAAGACAGGATTTGACATTTCATGCAAATTGTCTCCAGTTTGCATGAAATACCAAATCCTGTTTTGTGGAAATAAATAAGAAAAATATCACCAAATTGTCGTCTGCTGAAATATCCCAGAGAGTGTTAGAGGTTAAATGCCTTTCTGGTCAGAGTCACAAGAGAGCCTTGTGAAATGTTAGAAATGCTTTATTTTCCATGACTGTATTGACATTGAGTATGCCTAACTATTTACCCTAAATATTAGGACATCGTTTCTCCTAAATTTTGAACAAGTCCATCTAACTTGATATGCTTGGTAGGTTCTCATCCATTTTTACATAACATTTTGCGAATTTCTGTTTGGATTTCTAAATATCACCCCCTTTTGAAAAGGGCTGTACTCTAAAAGAGAAACATTACGAAAAAATGCCTATTCAAATATATAGAAAATTTCACCCCAAAAAACTGAAAATTTTCAGATAAAAAACACTGATATTTTTCTTATTTCTGCTCAAAACATAGATTGTGGGTACTCGTTAGAATCGCCTCGGCGAGGCGGTTCTAATGAGTACCCACAATCTATGTTTTGTGCAGAAATAAGAAATATATTGTATACCCCTGGAAACCCCAGTTTTACTGTATAAAAGTGGGGTTTAAGGGGGTCAAAATTATATAGGCGTGTTTTCGTGATGAAATGCTTTCCCTTGAAGTAGATTCTTTCTTTTTAGAGTATACCCCTTTCCAGTAAGGAGCCGAACACTTATTGAAGCGTTATCTTCCTTGAAAGCATGTCCTTCCCGGTAATTATGATCTGGCGAGAGAGTGCAAGCTGAGTGGAAAACGATTTAGACCTTGAACAAACTGCTTCTTAGGATTAGTTTGATCTCGGTTAACATTGTGTGTGATTGTCTTTCCGAAATTGCCCTGTCCATTCATGTATAATACAATAAAGTATAATACAATAAAATACAATACAATACAGTACAATATTGCATTTAACATGCATAATATGTCTAGAGCAAAATAAGCATCATTGGGCAATTACATGGATTTTTCTTTTTCAAAAGAGCTTGCATTTTGATGTGAACCATTTTTGCCTTGTCGAATATTTAAAAGGCCTAGATCAACTTGTAATTTTAATCTAACATGGGATCGCTCAAATTAGGTTGTGCAATTGCACAACGTCACTGGGCACTCTCATGTGATTTTGTCTTCGCATCAGGGGAACTTTTATCTTCCATTTCAAAATTAAGACATCACGAAAACATGCCTATATAATTTTGACCCCCTTAAAACCCACTTTTGTATAGTAAAACTGGGGTTTACAGGGGTATACATTATTTTTCTTATTTCTGCTCAAAAACATAGATTGTGGGTACTCGTTAGAACCGCCTCGGCGAGGCGGTTCTAACGAGTACCCACAGTTATGTTTTGAGCACAAATATGAAAATTATCAGAATTTTTCATCTGAAAATTTTCATTTTTTGGTAGTAAAAATTTCAGTATATTTGAATAGGCATGTTTTCGTAATGGACAGAGAAAAAAAAGGGCTGCCTTCAGTTAACCGGTACGTTCGTTGTCACTCGCAAAACAAAAACAAACTTTCCGTTCAGTTGTGACAGTTTTCGGAGCGGGATAGGGGACATCCTCAAACTAGTCTTAAGCTGTCTTTTGGCACAACCAAGATGGCAGCCTATACGAATTAAAATTATTTAAACTTGTTTGTAACCAAAATATGGAAATGTTTACTGCGTTGATAGTATTTTGTTTTGATTCTGTGTAAAATTATTAGATTATTCGAGAAAACATCGTCTTGTCTACAAGAATAACGGGTAACGACGCAGCCGAGTCTTTGCCCATATGCTAAAGTGCAAGACAGTCGCGGACGGCTAAAACGCCGGACAAATTCGGACAGCAAAAATGCCGGAGTCTCAGTGTTCAGGAACACTATTAGGCTAAAGTCAAACCTGGACTGCTGCGCTCAAAGTACAAGTTACTTGCGAGTGTTCTGTCCTGGACCCCTGTTCCTCTTGGCGCCCGTCATTAGGTACAGAGATCCAGGGCAATACATTCGGTATCACTCGGTTCTGAACGCAGCCAAGTCTTTGTCCATATGCTATATAAGCTGGCCGATTGCGGACAGTTAAAATGCCTATCAAATGCGGACAGTAAAAAGCCGAAAAGTCCCAGTAGTGAGGAACCCATTCTTCAAGAACCTACGAAAATCCTTGTCAGACTGTTCGTCATGTGGACCACAATGTCAGAAAATGTACCGTCGGACATACGCGCTCTACGAAAACTCAAGCCTGCGCATGCGCACAGCTGATCAGAGTCTTCGTTGTATGCATGAAGGAACTTTACATCCTTGGCTATCCAAAAAGCGTCCAGTGAAGATTTTGATCAGACTGCGCGAAAGCGCAGTCTGATCTGAATCTTCGCTGGGCGCACATGTCCGAAGGTACGTTCTCTGACGTCGAAACTCATATACGAGTTAATTAACACGGGCTTTCCAAAAATGTGCATCATTTAATGAGATTTAGGTGCAGATTTTAGTCAAATTGCAATCCAGGAAATGAAAACGTTTTTGTGGCTTCAGTCAATGAATAATTGTGAACCATGACACCTAAAAAGGTACCTTAGCTCACATGTGCGAAGCTTACTCATATAACAAAAGCCCAGATCAGCGTGCGCATCCCCTCTCTTTGATCCAGGCCTGAATGTTTTGTATCATAACATTTGCAGTATCTGTAAGGTTTTCTCTAGGAAAATAACAAAGACCTTGATCAGACTATACATATGTGCAGTCTGATCAGGGTCTTCGCTGATTGCAGAAACGTAAGCCCTAGTATTCATTTCTGTTTGTTGCAGTACCTTTGAATAGTCATTATAGTGGACAGCGGAGGCTCATTTTGTACCATTGTATCTGGAAGTACCGGGAATTATACTCTTGCTTGGTGTTCTCTTGTTTATTTTTAAAGATGTATGCCTGTGTAAATTTTGGTGTATCATTGCTTTTTGTTACATACACGCCATATCTCACACTGTGAGATAAAATCTCACACAATTTGGCCCATCTAGAAGGCAATTCCCATAAAAATTCAAATCTCACAGAATTTTCAGTCCATTTTACAAAAGATTTTATGAAGAAATAAACAATAATCACACACTATTATGGCTTTCATAAGTTTCTCACTTGAAAAAGAAAGACTTTAGACTATATTAGAGCAGCTCTAAAATGATGTTTAAGAAAATCTCACAGAATTTTGTCAAATCTCCCTTAAATTTTTGCCTTATCTCACAGCTTTTAGTCTACAGCTTATAACATGTATGTTGTCATGTGACATTTCCAATCGAAAATGCAGTTATTCATCGTTTCAACTAAACTTTCTTCTAGCGAAATGGATACCAATGTATTTTGGAGAAACTATTGTCTAGATAAATATGCTACCACCATGCTACATAGCTAAGTTTGGTCAAAGGAGACATTTGTGTTATTAACCCTTTCAACCCTGTGTTTAAGAAATGGACCCATCCATCTCTTAATTTAGACATCCATTGTTTCAAATAGGGGTTTCGGCTAAAAATCAATGAATAATGAAATGGCAAACAGTGCAGATCCTGATGAGACGGCTCGTTACGAGCCGTCTCATCAGGATTTGCACAGTTTGCAAAGGTATTTGTATTGGTCTGCATAGTTTAAAGGGATAATTAAACAGCCCTTCTTGAATTGTTTGTTTATGTTGAGGTTTTGCGGCCCAGTCAACCCAGTGGGGTCATGTCGAGTGCGGTCAGTTTACCTAACCACACGTTTACTGGGCAGGCTTAGTCCTCTAAGTGGTTAATCAGTATTGTGCGCATTCCTTCGCCAGAAACTGACAACTGCCCTTCTTGTCTTCTTGAATTTGCGGACGGTGGAGGGGGTGGGGTCTGGTAGTGCGGGAAAGGCTGTAAAACTGATTTCATGATCAATTTGTACGGAAATTATGTGACTGGGCTGAAATCGAACTTGTGACCCTTGGATTTGCAGTCAGGCGCGCTACCAACTGCGCTATGGAGCCCAGTGCATAAACCTAGATCAGTTTGTGCATTCGATCAATAGATCCATAGTTCTTGAATAAGGATATTTAGTTAAAAAGTTTTCTTTTCTGCATGAAAACACATGTTGTTTATACTCATTAGAAGGTTGTATAACGTATATTTTGTGGAAAATAAGAAAAATATCAATATTCTTTGATTAAAATAATTAAAAGTAAAAGAAGCTATTATTTATACAGTTGGATCAGACTGAGCATCTGTGGCCCGGCTGCTGTAACGTTTAGGATACAGTAGGCTAAATTAGCTCACTGATAATGTTTTCAATTTCTAGAAAATATGAATGCTTTTTTATACTTCAGCTGTTGCAGTTCTTTTCGATTGTATCAAAGTTATTGCAACTATGCCAATATATCTTTTATTGAATTGTTCCTCATCACTTCTACTGAATGAGTGGCAAACAATAGTAACCCTGATAAGGAGGCATCTTCTGCGGTGTCTGATCTGGGTTTACACGGTTTGCTCAGGCCTGTATGTCCGCAGGCTGAGATAAGAAGATTGTTTTTTTTTTTTTGTTTTTTTTTTTTGTTTTTTTTTGTAATGTTTGCAGTAAACGGACTAACAGTATATTTGGAATAATGTTTTGTTAATAATGTTATTTTGACTTACCGGGAATGGATTTATTCAGGGGTGACAACTCTATCAAAACTGGTTTACCTTCCTTCTGTAAAGGGATCTACTCAAAAACTTAGGAACAAATTTATTCCTTTTATAGTAGACCCCTTTCCAGAAGGATGACAAAATATTTTGACCCAAGTTTTCTCTGAATGTGTCTCTGTTTCTGGTTCAATTTGAGTTAGATGGACTATTAGGTGACTAAAATGTGCTGGACGAGTGGCAAACAGTGCAGACCATGATCAGACTCCACCTTTAGAAAAAAGTTTGAAATGGGTCTACACTGTTTGCTCAAGTATATCTGTCCTAATAGTTAGGATACATCACGAAAACATACCTTTATAATTCTGACCCCCTTAAACCTCACTTTTATATAGTAAAACTGGGGTTACAGGGGTATACAATGTACATTATTTTTCTTATTTCTGCTCAAAAACATAGATTGTGGGTACTCTTTAGAACCGCCTCTGTGAGGCGGTTCTAACGAGTATCCACAATCTATGTTTTGAGCAGTTATATGAAAAATATCAGAGTTTTTCATCTGACAATTTTCAGTCTTTTTGGAGGTGAAATGTTCAGTATATTTGAATAGGTGTGTTTTCGTAATAAGTGCGATAATTCTTTCATAGAAGTTCAGCGGTGAATTACATGTGTTCTGTCGGTTTTGCTTTTGTTATATGAACTTGTAAATGTTCACTTTATTAGGGCCGCGCCAAGCGAAACTGTGTCTACGGCCATATGCGGGCTGCGAAGGACCAGATCAGCCTGCGCATTCGCACAGACTCGTCAGGACCTTCACTGTCCGCTAACAGAATCATAAGATACTTCAAAACATATGAATGGCAAGAAAAGAGCCGAATGATATTTTACGCATGCGCAGAATGATCTGAATCTGCGCATTTTGCGCATGTTCAAAGGCACTGTTTCGCTTGACGCGGCCAATTTTGTACAGAAATGGTGCCACCTGTGCGTTTGAAACTTGCACATTTTGAAATTGGACCTGTTGTTTGTTTCTAATAAAATGATAAGAAAAATGGAGTTGTTATATTTGTTGATATTTTATCAACAAAATATTGAAAATGACAAAAGAAATTTAATGTCGAATCTGTCGGAAAATAAAGAGAAACATGCCCTTTTCTGCGTATTCGAAACTGGACGAGTGTTTTGTGATACGAGGGGTGATCAATAAATTTAATAAAAAAAATACATATCACTTACACATAAGATACATGTGGCAATATTTACAAAAGGTGTTTAGTGTGAATGCGCTAGCTAAGAGATATAATAGCAAAGTTGTTTTCTTTTACATCAGATAATTGTTGTTGTGGTACCTGCCAGTCAAAGAGTACTAGTAAAGGATTAACCATCTGTAATTTGATATGTTTTTGCCACTCAGATGTCATATCTACAACTGTCCTTGACGATTTTAACCCATAAGCGCGACACTAATTAGCAGCAGATGACATCATCAATTTTCCTTTTATTTTTTAGAGAAAATAAGACATCATTTCATGTGAATTTAGCAGACGATTCACATGAAATGTCGAGTCATTTTTTCTGAAAAAATACGAGAAAAAAAATATCGTCTGCTGTTGTCGTGATTGGCGCTTTAAGGGTTAAAATAGATTACTCCATCAATCACCAACGTTACTGTCTCTCCTATGTAACACTAACTTTTGCATTTCATGTATGTATAAATCCAAGGCGAAGAAATGACACCAATCCAGTAAAATGACGTTGGATGACGTAATAATTACAGGAATAATTATTACGCCATAGTATTTTTACTAGTTGGATGACGTAATAATTACAGGAGTAATTATGACGCCATAGTATTTTTATTTTAGTGTGTGCTATTTCATTTATATTAAGAGTTCGTACTCATGCAACTCGGTATACATTCAAGTGGAGCTAACCCAGTGGGTACATGTACATGACCTTTATACAACGTCGCCACAACTTCGATGCAACGTCATTGACGACGTTGTATAAACGTCATGTGCCCGCTTTTTAATTGATATTTAAAGGGAAAAGCATGATTAGTGAAGAGTTTAGCTGATATACAAGATCCTGCCAAACTGTGCAATTTTTATCATCACTGAGGTCGATTCACTTGGTCAATTGATGTTTAAGAGCCAAAAGTCTGTTCTGATAGAAACTAGGGGTTTAGTCATGTCCCAAAAGTCTCTCGGTTAGAACAGTAGACTGCGGTTTATCTCTTCTAAAATGTTTAAAACCCAGACTTCTGCGGGCAAACATATAAGTAAAGATATCCAGGAAATGCCATAATCACGAAGCACAGCCCTCCCCAGGCAGCAAAAGAAGGAGACCACGAAAACACGCCTATGTAATTTTGACCCCCGTAAACCCCACTTTTATATAGTAAAACTGGGGTTTACAGGGATATACATTATTTTTCCTATTTCTGCTCAAAACATAGATTGTGGGTATTCGTTAGAACCGCCTCGGTGAGGCGGTTCTAACGAGTACCAACAATCATTGTTTTGAACAGAAATAGCAAAAATATCAGAATTTTTCATCTGAAAACTTTCAGTGTTTGGTGGTAAAATTTTCAATATATTTGAAAAGGCGTGTTTTCGTAATGGATGAGGAACAAATAATGACAAAACAATTGCCACGTATGCAATCACCGACTCACAAAAATACGGTTCATGTACTGAGGTTCCTTTTTCTTGGATTCAGGAGCAATTATAACACTGGAATAATGAAGTGCGCCGTCACATGAGAAATTGTACCTTCTGATATGCGCGCGCATCCGCACAGTCTGATCAGAATCATCGTTGTGCGCATAAATAAACCTTGCATGCTTGGCTATCCAAAAATGCGCCCAGCGAAGATTCTGATCAGACTGCGCGAATGCGCAGTCTGATCTGAATCTTCGCTGGGCGCACATGTCCGAAGGTACGTTTTCTCACGTTGCGGTTCAAGAATTTTACACACGTGCAAAACTACTCGTAGTAATATATTGATGCAAGTGATTTCTCGAAACAGCTGTATTTTGGTGTAATTTTGAATGAAATAGTTGCTTCTGTTGTTATATTATTTTCCGTCAGTATCTGCAAGATCATTTATTTTTGTTAAGTTTTATAAAGCATTTAATAATGTGTAAGTAGCTGGGCATCCGTAAATTCAAAAAGCCAAAAGAAGAGCGGTTCTCTTCGTGCGTTTTGTACATACCCCAGCGGACATGCAGTGTTCAGACAACGTCGCATCACCATCGATGCAACGTCATGACGTTGTATAAACGTCATGTGCCCGCTGAGTACATTGTATAGCCGCTTCATAACAAACTGTTGTCCTATTTTACAGTGTCCTTATATGCTAAAACTGCTAGTTTAGGGGAATGTAAGATGAATGGAAGAGAACTCCAAATAGAACATTTTTGCCTCCCTTGCAATCTGTTAACAGGTCCATATAATATACACCCTCTATTCTCAAATAACATATAGTGAAAACTGGGAATGCAGGAGTGCACATTATTACATATGTACGTGCGTTTCCAAGATAAATTTTGCGCCTACGAAGACTCAAATCAGCTTACGTTTCCGCACAGTCTGATCAGTCTTTGTTGTCCGCATGAAGATACATAACCTCTTATAACACTATTGTTGGGGTCCATAGCATAAACCGTGTTAGTTAAACATCCGTGTTATATCCAAGCAAAAATGTATAGATTATACTGAAAAATGACCATTTATGGTCATTTTTCAATATAATCTATACATTTTTGGGACCTATCTTTGAACCGTGTTATATCCAAAACCGTGTTATAATGGACCGTGTTATAAAGAGGTTGTAGTGTATTCGCAACCCTGGCTATCTGAAATGCGCCCAGTGAAATTTCTGATCGAATGCACAGGCTGATCTGAATCATCGCTGGGCGGACGTCTGCAGGGACGTTTTCTCACGTTGAAGCTAATCTTTGTTCCCTTTCGTAATACAATCGTGCAATTGTATTTACTATAATGGAATGAACAAAAATAACGCATGTTAATTTCATGACAGCTGACCAGTGAATATAATTAAACCGTTCAATTAAGGCGTGAACAAGAAGTTAAGCGGAAAGTAATTAGAAGTCTGTATTGTGCTATTTTTGAAGCTACATTGTATAATACTGTCAAATCTATATGACAAGTATGCGAATCTTGAATGTCAATATGAGTACATGAGCACTCGCGAACTCTAGGCAGTGCCCAGTCTTACACCCAGTCCCCAGAGTTAACGTATACCTTAATGTTAGAAATTTTAAGATACGAATGAAATGGGGTATATAATATGAACTAAAATGAATTGTGTGATGTTTGTCAAAAATACACTTAGTTGAAAAAGATTTTATGCGAAAGCGCTTTTTGCAAATTCCAATCCTAAAAATTAACCATTGTCCTGCTGAACCCGGATAGACCCTGCTTTTGCAAACAGTGTAGATCCAGATCAGTTGGCTTCTGAAGAAGCCAACTGATCTGGATTTGCACTGTTTGCCATTCAGTATATGAATTTATGCTAACAATCTGGATCAAGCTACCTGGTTGGCTGAAAATAAGAAGTGGGTGTGGCATCTTCATTTATTCAGCATGACAAGGCTTAAGGTAGAGCTAACAGCGGCAGGATTCACTTGGTCCATGACCCGTCATTTTAACAAGGGCTACAATTTTTTAGGCTTTTTTTTTTCGCTTTCTTGCACACCAAGTCCCTTCTGAAAAGGGGTCTACTCGAAAAAGAAAGAATTGCTTTCCTTTTAGCATAGAGTCATTTTCAGGAGGGTTGAAAATACAATACTGACCAAGTAGCCACACTTGAAAGTATGTCCGTTCCCCTTAGGGATGACTGTGAAGTGGGTCCAGGCCCTCCTCTTTTCTTCAGTAGACTTCACATTTTTTAGGCATTTGTAGACGAACAACGAAGAATCTGATCAGCCTAGCCCATAAATGGTCCATCTCATAAACAATTAAACACTTTGTATCCTGGATACACAATTTAGCAGACATTTTGAAATACCTTTTTCTGTTTTTTGGGTTTTTTTTTTTTGTTTCCTTTTTTTCAGACTTTAGGCTGTGACAATTGATGCAAAATATCTCATGTGGATGATGTGAAAGAACATTTTATGGAGAAAAAAAAAATAGAAAGTATATAAATACCAACTATTTGTCGTCTGCTGAATTAGTCCATAAAGCGGTAAAGGTTAAGGTTTAGCACTGTAAATCTTACAGAAAACAAGGAATGTTGTCATGTGAGAATTCTCATAATCGAAATTCCGATTTTCATTCTTTTACGCGTTTTTGTTTTGTTTTCAAGGACAACCTTTATAGATTTCGTTGCGCAATTCATTAGAAATGAAATGCTAGTAAATTTTGTGAAAAATGGGACCAAAAACAACGTTTCTTATATATCGTCTACCTTAATTTATAGTGAGCATGTTAAAGTGTTTCTTTAGAACCTCTTTAATGTGTTTGCGCAAAATTAGACTCCACCCCTTTTAAGCGTGCAATCTAATAAGTAAAACGGTTTCCTAATCAATTTCTGAGGCTTTAAAGGCAACCATACGAAGAAATGCTTCATTTAATCAGAGTTCAAGCAACCCCCATTTCATTACATAAAGTAAAAAGGGGAAATTAAAGGAAGGGTCAGAAAGCATGAAGAATCTATGAGATGGTTGATGCATAGAGTAAACATCATGGTTTTCATTTTTGTATGTAAAATATGACACGTGACATGAGAAATAGTGTCTTCAGGGAAAATGCAAACAGTAAAAATCTAGCTCAGCCAGCGGAGATATATGGTCTGATCAGGATCTTTCCTATACTTCATTATGTTCTACAGTACCCAATGAGTCTATAAGCGGACAGTGAAGGCCCTGATCAGACTGCGCGAATGCGCAGTCTGATCTGGGCCTTCGCTGTCCCCATATGCCCGAACACACGTTTTCACATGGCGCGGCCAATGTGGTGAAATACCTTTTCTTTGGACAAAATGAAAAGTTCGTAAATATGTAATGAAGTGGTAATGAAGGCTGTAAAGCATTTTCTTTGTTTATAGTTTGATTCAAAACTGAGGGACCTGTTATTGACAGCCATTGTACTCCAGATAAATTACATTACCAGACAACCTAATTAATACCATGCTGATCGTAAGAAAAGCGCCCTTGTGCGTTATGCGGACAGCAAAAGTCCAGAGCAATCTGCCATTTGCATGGACTGTTCTTTTTGTTTTTCTTAAACGTGCATACATGTATACGTAGTTTCAGCATTCAACGTCTGCTCCCAGTGGGGGACGTTGTATAAACGTCATGTGTCCGCTGGGCAGTAGGCTACGTCCCTTTTCAGTGGACGGTTGAATAAACGAAAAATTAGCATTAAACAAAAACGTGTCTAAGTGTCTAAATACATCCATAAAAAGAAATACTTCATGTATTCAGAATTAAGGCAGCCACTCTAATTCGTCACTTAATATGTAGTAAAAGTGAGAATCAGTAGGTGTCAGGTACATGTATGACGAGGAAGTTAACCCTTGCATTGCTTAATAAATTAAGATGCCACGCCCACTTCTAATTTTCAGCCTATCAGATTACTTGATGCAGGTTGCTGATAAAAATTCACATTCTGATTGACAAACAGTACAGATCCAGATCAGTTGGCTTCTGAAGAAGTCACATGATCTGGATCTACACTGCTTGCAAAAGCAGGGTACATGTATATCCGGGTTCTGCAGGACTAGGGTTAATATGATATGGGTGTTCGTTACCCGCTGGGAGAATCAATGAATACTGTATACGGTGGAACAGAGAAAGAATGGATAAGGCTGCGGGGAAACAGATTGGTCAGGGCCATTGCTGTTCTTATATGCTATAATGGTCCTATTCCTACATTATGCAATTCTTACCGAAAACAATGTATCCCAAACATCTCATTGGAATCATCGCCATGAAATGATTTCAGTGAGATGTCCTAAATATATATAAAATATAAAATCTATAAAGGCTGTCCATGGAAACAAAGAACGCATAAAAGAACGAATATCGGGCTCTCGGTTTTATTGTGACTCTTCATATTACAGTAATGTACATGTAGTTTACAGAGCTACAATCATCCCTTGCACCGATTTCATTAGAACTTGATTTTCCAAGCTGCTAGACAAATTACGCTGCCGTAGTTACCCAAAGTATTGACACCTAAACTCCTTACCATACGAGTCCTAAAATTGCATGTCCAATCTACTGACTGTTCTATTGTCTAAAGAAAGCTGGATGACTGGCAAACAGTGTAGACCCTGATCAGACGCCGCATTCTGCGGCGTCTGATCTGGGTCTACGCTGTTTGCTAAGGATTTTGTCTCTGCATACTTCGGGAAAATACGGTTAGCGTACAAACAGGAAAATAACAATTGCAAAACAACAACACAATTACAACGAAACAAGGAAAAAAAAGTCGTCTGGAGCTTTGGGCCCTGCATGATGTTATTGTTTCCTTGCAGATGTACTTTTACGAATCTTACAATGTTCTATATTCAAAACAGGGTTAATTAGTTACTTCGATGACATTTGCAAATATACTGTAGGCCTTTCGAGTATCGTAGATTCGAATTAGATTGCTTCGCTATAGATGCAATGTATATGTTGTGTGTACTCATTAGAGGTACCTCTGCGAGATTCTTCTTATAAGTACACACAACATGTGTTTTCGTGGAAAAAGAAGAAAAAATATCTTATTTACCATCTACATTGCAGCCAGTAGTTATGTTATCCATGAACTGTCAATACATGTATGCAAAAATGGAAAAAAAAAATGAGGAATTCTTTGGTATAAAGAAGATTATGGCAAATTTTGCAGCATAAAACTATGATAGACATAATAAATACATGTAATAATAAACGTGGCTCTACGTGACAAAAAGGTATATGTTGGCAACGAAAATCCCGGTCATCTTGCGCATTCGAGCAGTCTTAGTAGGATATTCGCTGCCCGGAATGGGTGGTATAAAATATGACGGAAAAGAAGTCTGATCAAACTGCAATGACTATTCAGGTGCACGCTTACTGGTCGCATATGGCAAAAGAGCCCTGTTCTTTCTGCCAGAATCAAATATAAATTATTCTGTAGCAAATATAAACCCAGTGTATGTAGACTGAATAGACTCCCCCATCCTGTATGTTGGAAGAGTCCAATTTTAATTAGGTACGTCCGGCTCTGAGATTTAGATATTCCTAGAGAAAAATGGCTGAATTATTTGCAAACAGTGGAGACCATGATCAGACGCCGCGTTCTGCGGCGTCTGATCTGGGGTCTGCACTGTTTGCCAGTTACCCTTTTAGGGGTCTCAAGACTACAATGGGTTATTTATATATCTCTACTTCATCAGCAAGATTTCATCTCCGCTTGCAGTTGTTTGATACGAATACCGTGAAGATCGTTTTTTTTTTGTTTTTTTTTTTGTTGTGTTGAGGTTTTACGGCCCAGTCAACCCAATGGGGTCATGTTGAGCGTGGCCAGTTTACCTAACCACACGTTTACTGGGCAGGCTTAGTCCTCTAAGCGGTTAACCAGTATTGTGCACATTCTTTAGCCAGAAACTGACAACTGTCCTTCTTGAAATAGCGGAAGGGAGAGAATGACCGTAGAAAATATTTTTTGAACAATCTCCACGAAAGAATGTTGCCGACCTCGGCGGGGGTTGAACCCGCGACCTCCTGGTCTCCAGTCGGACGGCGCATCCAACTGAGCCACCGAGGCCGGCACCTTGAAGGTCTCTGTATAATACACAGCTTTCGTTCACTATGATATTTAGTGAAACCAGAGGTAGGCCGGGGTCTACATTATTGGGCAAACTTTTGACCAATTTTCAAAAAATTGCAGTTTTTTTATGCCTCATTTCGTTTTTTTTTTTTTTATGTCTGTCAATTTTTATGACGAATGTGTTACAGTCGAACCTCAATAGCTCGAACATCTTTGGGACCATGGAAATTTATACGAGACATGGGTAGTTCGAGCCATTGAGGATTAATCATGGCACCAGGTCAGGGAGCAAATGGTGATAATTTAAGGATTATCTTTTATCTTCTATACAAAAATGGTATGTTGAGTGTACGTTTTAGAATCGCCTCGATAAGGCGATTCTTATGAGTACACACAACATACAATTCCATGATAAACTAAAAAAAAATCCCTGGATATTTCTTTTCTTGAGCTATCGGAAGAATTTCGAAGGGACTCATTGAATCATCCAAGGTAAACGAGCCTCGGTGTTCGAGTTATCAAGGTTTTATTGTATGCGCATGCGTTTGTACGGCTCTGGTTTCATGGCCCGCCAAGCACATTTGATGCCGCTGTCTGTCACCACGCGCACCCCTGTCCACCTTGTACAAGGGTTGTTGAAATGGTTGGCAGTTTACATTCCGCAGAATGACTCGGTACGGCAAGTATGAGCTAGGCGAATAATGGTCCTGAGGGTGTGTATGTGTGAGGGGGTGGGGGTGGATCCGTCGACCTTTCGCTTTCCAGTCGAGACCACGAACCACCAGCCCACTATAATCAGTTAACATCTAAGTTAGCTTATACTTCTCTTTCTTTAAATTTGCCTTTTTCTTTAAAAAAAAAACAATCCATTATTCTTTGATTTTCTTATCACAAATAATTGAAATGACTAAAACGTTTGTTGTTATTTTTTTCCAGTCAGTAGTTTTAGCACTATTTTCTTAATTATTATAACAAGAGAACCATGGTGGTCCTTGACGTTCACCTGTGCTGAAAAGTAGGTCACGGTCAAGCAATGTCTACAACACTCATTAGTCTGGAGGACATAACTCCAAAATATCCATGTCTTCCACATTTGTAAGTTTAAGGAAATTCCAAATAAAATTGATGGAGCTATGCAGCAATTAAGGTTAATTATCTGTGTCTTAGCAATCAAGGGAAAGTAACACTATCTATCAGATTCTGTAGGTTTGCAAACTTTTACGAATTTATTCAAGACTTCAACAAGGCCCACCTTATCTACAAGTTTCAGGATGATCCGATCAAAACTGAACGAGATATGCTGGTGATATAATCAAATATAGGCTTTTTTCAACATCCAGGGGGTTGTAACTCAAAGACAAATTATCCGATCTGGCCAGGTTTTAAATTCATTCGAGATTTAATCCATGTCCACATTATCTGCAAGTTTCAGGCAGATTCGATCAAAACTGAACGAGTTATGCTAACGACAAAGTCAAATAGAGGCCTTTTCAGCAATCAAAGGAATGTTACTCTAAGTTAAATGACCTGATCTGGCCATGTTTTGACACATCCGAGATTTTATTCATTTCCACCTTACCTGCAAGTTTCAAGAAGATCCTACCAAAACCTAACGAGTTATTCTAATGACAAAGTCAAACAGAGGCTTTTGTCAGCAATCAAGGGGCGTAAATCTAAGATTAATGATCCTTTTAGCCAGTTTTTCAACTCATCCAAACTTTCATCTATGTCCACCTTACCTGCAAGTTTCAGGAAGATCCGATCAAAACTGAATGAGTAATGCTGATGACAAAGTCAAACAGAGTCTTTTTAGCAACCAAGGGGAATAACTCTGAAACTAATGATCTGATCTGGCCTGGTTTCAAACCAATAAGAGATTTTATCCATGTCCATCTTATCTGCAAGTTTCAGGAACATCCGATCAAAACTGAAGGAGTCGTGGTGATGACAAGTATTTTCCCATTGTAAGTCTATGGGATCTTGTGGTTGCCACAGCAACCAAGGTTTTCATTGGATTTTCATGAAAAGCTTATGCCGTCAATCCCTTACCAGAGGCATGCTATAGATGAGAAATGATTGAGATCAGCCTGCAGACTGTAGAGATAACTGGTCAAAATTGTGGACGGACGGACGACCGATGGCCTACTATCCCATAAGCTCCCCTGGAGCTTTCGGCCCAGGTGAGCTAAAATGATCATTTTCCTCTACCTATCTAATAGTAACCCCCCACCCGGAGCCTCATATATTTGTACTCCGCTGTGGCCTAAACAGTCACACCTTGGACTAAAACTTAAAGTGTGTTTCACATCATAAATTCATTATTCCTGGGATGAAGACTGCTCTCACTGGGTAGGACTTATCTACATGCCACAATCTGAATGGTACATGTAGCTTACGTTTTCTTGCCTCAGCAAGTTTTCAATATTTCCAACATGTGTGACGCTAGAGGACTTGTTAAGCAGTATTTGGTGATGAGTTTGGACAACTTTTTATGTATTCTCGCTAAAACAACATATGCTGTGTTACTCATTAGAAGCGCCTCACCGAGGCGCTTCTAATGAGTACCACAACATATGTTTTTAATGGAGAAATAAGAAACATTAACCCAGACTAATCACCAAATACTCTCCTTAACAAGTCCTCTGAACGCTATCGCTTCATCGGGAGATGAGCTGATAAACTGATGTTTCTGTTTATCTCTCAAATTTCTGTTTATCGCTCCAAATCTCTTTTTGCACTTTAATTGAATTTTCGAATAAAGTTAAATTAACTTCTTTATTGAGTCTTATCTCAACGCATCGGTGTAATTATACTCATTGAAATGCCATCTGTTTTAAGTTTGACGCCAAATTAGTTCTAAGCTTGAACAAATTAAATATTTCCGGCTCCTTCCATCATTAAGAAAAATGTTCCTTCCATCATTAAGAAAATGTTTTAACGGTATCGTATCTACTCATAGTTTCAGAGACATCCACAATATGAATATGCGTTTGTCCATGATAGATTTCTGGCGAAAGAATGTGCACAATACTGGTTAACCGCTTAGAGGACTAAGCCTGCCCAGTAAACGTGTGGTTAGGTAAACTGACCGCGCTCGACATGACCCTATTAGGTTGACTGGGCGTAAAACCTCAACACAAACAAACAAATTGTCAATGATAGCACTCCAATGGTTTAATTTTGTTATTAGCACTGTAATACTCTCTTTTTTCAGCGATGTTTTAGTGTATTTATTTAATCATTATCCAAATTTCCTCAAAGCAAAAAAAAAAAAAAAAAACACACAAAAAAAAAAAAAAAAAAAAAAAATAAATAAATAAATAAATAAATAAATAAACGAAGTTTTGGTTTCTTTGTATTGTGTTTGTCTGGGTAATCTATTGTCCACTGAAAATGGCGGTGACTAACTTTGCGCAAGAGGTTCCAAAGTTGAAAGCTTAAACTTTAACCTGCTGAGTATAAACAAAAGCAGATATTTTAAACATATGTTTTTTTTTTCTTATTTTTCAGAGAAAGTAAAACTTGACATTTCAGTCAGTTTGTCTCTGAAGGATACAATTTAAACAAAACGACATGCCTTTAGTTTCTTTGCAAACATAAGAAGAAAAATACCTTTTTATTTAGTGATTTAGTCTACAATGTGCTAAAGTTTAAATGTATACGGGACGTAACGTGTAGTGACGTTTTTATGTGTTTTTACGTGTTTTTACACTAAATAGTGTTCCTCAGCTTAAAAATCTCTAGTTACCTAAAATAGTAGCAGTCGACAAAATAATCTTTATCTATTTTTCCTAAATGTTTGTATCCAAAGTCCGCCAGATTACCCTCTGTCTAAATGGCATGTTGCTTTCATTCCATTCCCCATCATTGATAAATCTTGTACTAGTTATAATGTACGTTTTATGTCAAATAAAAATGAAAAAACAATAACTAAAGCAAGAAAAGTGCCATTTATTCTATATGCGAATAACGAAGGTCCAGCATTCTAGAGGTTTCAAAGATTCTGTAGGCGCACAACGAAGGCTCTGATCAAACTGCGCACTTTTCTCATTTTGCGCATAATAGTGACGACTGACACGGGGTCATGGTTGGCAATTCCGTCACCAATGGTTTGTTCCTTTCTGAAAAGTGGTCTACTCTATGAGGAAAGAATTTGCTCCCAGAGGGAGCAAATTCTTTCCTCATACAGTATACCTCTTTTCAAAACGTGATTGGTGTGCATAGAAGCAAACAGAATGTCACAAAAGTTGTCTCCCTTCTGATAGATGGCGGCAAAAGCTCAAGGTTTAGGTGCATTCGCTTTACTATGTTCAACTATCATGATTATTTTAAACTGAAATTTGATTTTAGAACCTTTGATAAAAACAAAACACACATAAACTGTTCAAATAAAAAAAGAAGTTTTGCAAAAAAATAAATAAACAACAATGCACATTAGCTCCTCACTGCTTAATCATCCCATTTGTGCCGAGTGGACTCTTCTACCAAAACACTTTGGACACGTTCATTTCAATATAAGGGGAGTCTGATTAGTTTTTTATTGTTACAATGCTTTTTGAAAATTCCTGTTCTAAATGCAAAGAGTATAGATCCTGATCAGATGCCGCGTTCTGCCGTGTCTGATCTGGGTCTACGCTGTTTCTCTTGCTGAACACGACATACCCTGTCCTAGCAAACAATGTAGATCCAGATCAGTTGGCTTCTGAAGAAGCCAACTGATCTGGATCTGCACTGTTTGCCATTTGAAATGTGAATTTCTATCAAACACCCGGATCAAGTAATCTGATTTGCTGGAAATTAGGAGTGGACAAGGCATCTTAATTTATTCAGGAAGGCAAGGGTTAAATTCATTAACATGTTAAAAAGTTTGTTGTCAGGTTCAAAAAGGATATATTAGTTGTGTCACTTAGCTTTTAAAACTTTAGATTTCAGGATAGGTTTATAGTAGAAACATGCAAACTGACATTGTCTTGTGTTGGGTAAGAGTAGCATGTGAATAAGATTAGAGGTATAAACATGCTTTCAAAGATCTTGGTAGTTTGTAATCTTACTAAGAAATATCATAAGAGCTTTAATAACTTGAAACCTATTTATTAACTTCCAATTCACTAGGGAAGTTGCGAAAGAACTTTCAAACATATATTCAATGAATCCGAAATAAATAAACTAAAGAGCTTCGTTTTTGAATGCAACAGATGGCATAAATGTACGTACTTAATCGTTGAACAATCTATTCCAAAAAGCAATCAAAGCCCTGACAACACTGGTGGGTTGATTGTCTCTGAGTGTAGGATGGGAAAATGGTCCTGAACGGAGACAGACTTAAGACAGTTGAATTTAACCCTTAACTTCCTGTAATTTAAGCAAACAGTGCAGACCCTGATCGGCTGCCACGTTTTGAGGCGTGTAATCTGGGTCTGCACTGTTTGCCAATGTTAAAAACGTTCCAGTCCAAGTTTTACAGATTACCCTCTATCAACAGCAGTCTGACGTCACAGCGACAAGACCTGGAATTCGTCTAACGGAGGTTTGATTACATTGGTCAATGACAATCACGTGGACAACTACCTTAAGAAGATTTTGGCGTTTCTATACTACATGGCTCGATTGTAAACAATCGACCAAATAAAAATCAGTTATTGTTATCATACTATTATTACTGTCTGATATACATGTAGTAATTAGCCCTCGCACATCAATTTCATTCATCTTCCTCCTTCAGTTTCTAGACTGTGGGTGGAAATTGTTTAATATATAACTAGCAGTGAACTATAGAGATTTCTCACTTAGTTCCAAGCGGGCACATGACGTTTATACAACGTCGGCTCAACGTCGATGCAACGTCATGACGTTGCATCGACGTTAAGGCGACCTTGTATTAACGTCATGTGCATCGGTAGCTCAATCGGATGGCCGTGCGACTGGAGCTCAGGAGGCCGCGGGTTCGATCCCCGCCGGGTCGGCTGGCAACATTCTTTCGTGGAGAACGATCATGAAATATTTTCTACGGTCATTCTCTCCCTTTCATTGATTCAAGAAGGGCAGTTGTCAATTTCTGGCGAGAGAATGTGTGCAAATACTAGTTGACCGCTTAGAGGACTAAGCCTCCCTAGAGAAAAGTATGGTTAGGTAAGGTGACCGGCTCGACATGACCATAATGGGTTGACTGGGCCATAAATCCTCAACACAATCAATCAATTTCTATAGTTCAGTGTGATGCAATAACCCTTATGGACGGCTTCCCGCGTTATTGCATTTCATCCTGACGTCCTCGGCAGCCAGAAGAGACATAGACCCGACCTAATGAAAGCGTTAAAATAACGTCGTGGAACTGTGGACATAATGTCATGAAGTGACGACAGCGTTGCTAATGAATGGACTGAATAACACCATTTTCTTACGTTGTTTATTGTTCTTCCGCTCAAACTGAATCTATTTTGTGGAGGTTTCAAGAAAACGGTACCAACAAAAGGTTTATAATAAATAGAATAATGAATTCGTGTTTCAATGATATGAAAAATCTGTCACTC
>OZ024821.1:2691383-2693883 GCA_964016985.1 Anodontia alba
TGTACAAATTACAAATCCGATGGATCCTTTATCTACACCTAACCTAAAAACTATATCATAAAACCTGTTATTGTAGTTTGCTTAAATCATTAAATCATGACTAACAGTGTCATTATTTTATCTATAGATAGTAACTCTGATTAGCTATAATAATAGGTTTCCCTTCGCAATCCGATCAACGACGAGTAGGTGGAACTGTATCTAGATTAAGAGTTCCACGTCTGTACAAACAGTCGAATAAAAAATGTCCAGTAATAGCCACAATCAGAGATCATAATTAACCAAAATCAAGCAACCAAGAGCAAACAAACCACAACAGACAATGCACAAGCCACAGACCAAAAAAAAAAAAATCAAAGCGACCAGCTTCGTCTTCCCCAAAAGGTTGATAACGATGCTAGACAAATCCACTAAACACATCAACAAGACAACGAACAAGACAACACATTAAAATAAGCCCAGCAGCGTGGCTACACAAGGCCACACCAAGAATAACCAACACCTGGCTCCGAGGTTATAAAACTTTTTTTCATGCTCAACTCGGCTGAGCATGAAATTCATATCTTTAGCAGAGAAATTTTCATGCTCAGCTATGCTTAGCGATAAAGAATTTGCAGTTGTCAGTAATTTGAGATTTATTAGCGGGACAAATTTCATGCTCATGTGAATTGAGCACAAAAAGTTTTATAACCTCGAGGCCAGAACGGCACCGCCCTGGAGCGGTTAGTAGTATAAAGTAAGGTGCGGTGGGTTCATCAATTTCACTGCTTCCAAATCTTCGTCCTAGGTTCAATTGCTGTAATAATACTCGGTTTGCATAGAGGTTCCTTAACTTTCCTTTTTGCACGTTTCATTACGAAAACAAGCCTATTCAAATATACTGAAAATTTTACCACCAAAAAATTAAAAATTTTCAGATAAAAATTCCGATATGTTTTCATATTTCTGCTCAAAATATAGATTATAGGTACTTGTTAGAACCGCCTCGGCGAGGCGGTTCTAACGAGTACCCACAATCTATGTTTTTGAGCAGAAACCAGAAAAATAATGTCTACCCCTGTAAATCCCAGTTTTACTATATAAAAGTGGGGTTTAAGGGGGTAAAAAGTATATAGGTATGTTTTCGTGATGGTTCAATTTGCGCTTGTTTGGCTTTGTCTGTTTTCTCTCTTTCTTAGTGTCTGGGAATGGGATGCGGTTTGTGATTGTGGCACTCGCTGCACTTTACTCTTACCTTTTTTATCAGTGAAACATCACAGAGAAAACAACAACAACAAAAAAAAAAAAAAAAACGTGTAAATGCTGGTTTTATTCATCTGCACATCTTATTAGACCTACTTCCCAAAGAAGTTTATACTCATGTTCGTTCTATGGCGGAGTATCGGATACTGATCCACTGTTTTTTGTTACGTCTGTTTCTGTTTTTGTTGTTAATTGCTTGATTTTGTTTAGTTTTTTTTTCTTTAATTTCAGCATTGTTGTCACCCTCTGTAAGGCTGCCGACTTTGCTTACCACGTGTAGCGAAGCTACCATAGGAGTCCCGGCTTCTAACCGCTGCTCACCATGATTTCTATTTGTCTGCAACGTAAGATAACGTATCTTCGGACATGTGCACCGAACGAAAATTCAGATCAGCCTGCGCATTCAGATAGTCCGATCTGAATCTTAAATGGAAGTATATGAAATAGCCAACGATGCAAAGTTGTTGTTTTTTTTTTTTTTGTTTTTTTTTTTTTTTTATTTTTTTATTTCGAACGACCAACACTCTTATATTATAGTTGCTTCAGAATAAAAAGATAATTCTGTTGCGGTTCCTTTTCGAGTTTCTCTCCTGTCTTCGTTTGCTCCTTCTGATTTTACCAGAGTGTTGTTTAGTCTGGTCGTTCCTATTAATTAAATCCTTGTCAAGTTCCTTGGGAGGGTCATGTCCCCTGATTGTGGCCTTCCGTATTTGCATTTATAATTTTGACTGATTTTTTTTTTTTTTTTTTTTTTTTTTTTTTTTTCAAGCTGTCTCGTGATGGTGACAATTTTAATGCAACGTCAAATTATTTTATTTGTTGATCTATTGTTACTTTTTTGTTTCGAAATCTAAGAAGAAATTGAATCATTTAAATTTATCAGATTAAAAGTTAGGGTAAACCTACTCGATCTGACCTATTTCTCTTCTATCAATAAATTTGGACATGTCAAGCTCTAGTTTAAAGGGTGCCAGCTTTAGTTTATCTTTTATTTTTCTTAGAGATGGCATCATATTTTAATGCAAACTGTCAAGACCCTAATCAGACGTCGCGTTCTGGATCTATACAATTTGCCAATGATGTTTTCGAAGAACGCCAGGCATATATGGTCAAATGATTTGATGCATGCATCACAAAAACACGCCTATATAATATTGACCCCCTTAAACCCCACTTTTATATAGTAAAACTGGGGTTTACAGGGTATACATAGAGGATATTTACTCTTTTTTCTGTGAATACCATAAATATTGTCATC